>CAKKLC010002233.1:0-17788 GCA_918559645.1 Ceratonova shasta | reverse complement strand
AGTCTCTTTCAAAATCCATATGAATGCAACGTTAATGATGTTTCAAGCCAGTTTCAAATGGAAATAATTGATCTTCAAGCTAGCGATCAAATAAAGAGCAAATATTAGGAAGAAAATCTGATCAAGTTTTACAAATTTTTGGACGCAAAAGAGTTTTCTAATTTTAAGCAATTGGCTATTAAATATATTTCTTTTTACGGCACTACATACGTTTGCGAACAAACATTTTCTAGGATGAAATATCTCAAATCCAAGTATAGGACAAATTTATCGGATGAACATTTGCAATCATTGCTAATTATTGACGTTTCAGATCTAAATCCGAACTTTGAAGAAACTCTCCGGGAAAAATCCCAGTTCCACCATTCCCATCAAAGGTTACCTGAATTTTTTTTATTGTTTATTTAATGAACGTTTATATATCATTTTTGGAGCCGTAATTTACTATAAAAAAATTCAAGCTACCTATCTTAAAATTTTTTTTAACTTAAATATGTACAATGCTTGGCCCCACTGACGAATTAAATCGCCAAACGGCTTGCAAATTAAAAAGTTTGGATACCTCTGGTCTAGATCATACTTTTCGAAATCCCACTTGAGTTTAAAAGATCTTACACTATTACTACATCTTTGGTTAAAAAGATATCCAAAATGGCTTATATTATCAGAATATAATTTTAATAACAAAGCATTAAAAGACTGGTTTAGATTTATTAAGGAAATATGTGGTATATATATGTGCTGTCTAATTTAAAAGATCAAATGGGCGGGGTTGGTTCTATTTTCGAAATTGATAAAGTCTTAATTGTAAGAAGAAAGTCTGGAAGAAGTAGAGAGCTGGAACAACAATGGCTATTTGGAGGAATACAGAGAGACACAGGACACAACAAGTTCTTTGTGGAATTCGTTCCCGATAGGAAAAAAGAAAATATGGAGAAATAATATTGAGAAAAATCGCACCAGGAACTACAATTTATTCTGATGTTTGGGCTGCATATAATGTACTGAACAACTAAGGATATTTACATTGGGTAATAATACATGAAGACAAATTTTTGTTTCCAGATGACAAAACTCTCCATACAAAGAATGTGGATAATTTTTGACTTGATTTAAAAAGATTTTTTAAGGAAAAAGGCACATATAGAAGCCCACACCAATGAAAGTATATATATGTGAATATTTGTTCAGTAAAAGCTTTGAGAATGTTTCCGAGAAAGTATTATTATAATTTTTATATCAAATGTAGTTATTTTTTGCGCAAGTGGATGGGCCCGGAAAGTACATTTTAACCTTCCTCGCAGAAGGGTTTAGTTAATTAAACAAAAATTATAAAAAATAAAATTTAATTATTGTCAAAGGGTTTTGTAAACAAATATCATTAATTATAGCAATGAATAAATTAATATTTTTTTCCTATAAATATATTGGATAATATATTCTCCAATATAACTTCTATGATTGGTACCTTTTGTTCCTTGAAATCTTTTAAAAACATTCCATCTTGATTCAATATTCTGTTTATGAATTGAACGTTTTGTTGGATCAATAAAATTCCTAGCATGATTGACTCTCTAGTGCACAAAAAAAAGATTGTTTAAATTCGAATAACTATGGCAAAAAGCAGTGATGATTTTTGTTCCAATCTCAACATTTCTACATATTTACTCCTCTAGTACTTCTGCATTACGATTTAAAACAATTTCAAGAAACATTTCGAAATTTTCAGTTTGTGTAACGGCTCCTACATACAAAGAGTAGGAAAAACAAGACCAACATTCTATTTTCTTCTGGCAACGCAAGTTTCATCAATTTCAACAACCTTGTTGTGACCTACTATCTTGTCATTTCCTTGCATAGGCAACATTTTTTCAACTAAAATGTAACGTATAAATCTTATCCGATCTACTAGTGCAACTTTAGATAAATTTTATTCATAAAAGATTTCTTTATTTGCAATATTTCTACTCCAATCGTATAAAACAAGAATTAGTTTATCAAGTGAAATTTTTGAATTATAAAGCAAAATTGTTTTTGTATAATTAATGAAGTTTTATTAAACTTCTTTCCGCAACATTTCCATATAAAACAATCATGACATTTTTTAGTTGTATTTCTTTATTACAAATAAAACAAATTAATTTTTTTTGTAATAGACCGATTTCGAACATACATTCTATAGTTTTTTCTGTTGTTCAAGTGAGAAATTTTTTCTTAATGTTTGTAAACTCTGTCATCAAAAATCATAATTTTTTTACAATTATTATTTTACTAACTAAACCCTTGATTGGAGGGGAATACTTTCTCCAAAAAAATTTGATCAAATCTGTTCCAGTGCCCAATACAAAGATTCAAATAAGAAGATTCGGATCAATGGGATTTTGGTCGATCAAAATAAGGCGTTATCGTTGTCATTTTTTTTAATAATACTGATAATGTTGAGAGAATTATTGAGAATGAGTGATGTAGAGTTTATCAGTATTTATAACACAAAAAACAAATACCTGAAATTGTTAAATGTGAATCGTGTCATAATTTACTGCATCTACAAATAAATTTAAGTTATATTGATGGTTATGCATATAGATGCGCAAATAAATACTGTTTAAAATACAGAAAATATAAATCAACAATATCAAACACTTTTTAAAGCAATTTTAAAATTTCACTTTGAAAAAATTTACCTATGTATTTATCTTTTTAGCGAAAAATTTTATTTAAATGACAATTGTTAACTTACTAAAATAGATGCAAAAACAGCTGCAAAGCTCATAAGAATCTAGAAAAATAAAATTAAACATGATAATACAACTAAGGTTATCAGATTTTAGAATTGAAGATGAGGGATACTCTGAATACCGAGTAGCATTAAGGCTATACCAGAAGTTTGGGGCTGGAAGGCCCTGCAGAGTTTTTTATTCAGTTTCCATTTTTAAATAACAAAATTTGTATGTTTTTATAACATTTTTGTTATATTTTCCTTTCTACTTTATGTCATTATGTATGTAAGATTAAACAATACTCATGTTTAAAGTTAGTAAAATAAAATATTAGCAAAAGTGCTAAAATAAATTTGAAGATATATTACAAAACTACCACATTAGTTTTTAACATAGGACGTTATTTTCTTCAAGTTAATAACAGTATTTGTCATTCTTCTTGACAATGGCAAGAATTACTTTATCTGAAGATACAGTTTTAAGGAAATCGGAACATGACAAATGTCCTAAGTTACCCTTAACCCAGCTTTAACTAAATATAGACCATTCTATTCCTCGGATTTGTTTGCACCATCTTCAGTAGGAGAAGATTCTTTCCACATAGGCATTTGATGATGGCACAGAAAATACTTGTTGACTAATTTTTTACATAATTTCCAGGTCTTCATATGTTGAAAGGATAAAAATACTTAAAATCAACGTCTTTCCACGGTCTATATGCCAAGACCAGCATCAAGCAGTTGGTTAAATACACATATTTCTTTATAAAGTCTGTCGAGATCAGTGCTAGTAAGTTCCATATTTGCAGCTTTGCCCAAAGCTACCACAGAATCTATATCGAGATTCTGCCGTAAAGATAAAGAAGTGGCTTTAATCAAAAACAACCTTCATCGGAAAAATTAAACTAATTCTCCAGATAGGCTTTGACTTTTTATAAAAAAGAGCAGAGATCATTTGACAGTGAATCAATGGCAGTTTGATATTCCTTTTTCAAATGAAAAAATGAGCTTCTAACTGTGCTTCGAAATAACTTATCACTAAGTCTTTGTTCCAATTTATATTTTACTTCCTGCATGACCAAATAAACTTCTGAAATATTTAGATCTGATTTTTCTAATTTAATTTTATCATTACGAAAAATTGTGAGAAAATTATAGAAGTAAAATAAACAGAGTTCACCAGAAGTTATTTTTGCTGCTGGATCCTCACCTTTAGGAAGAGTGGAGGTAAATAAGTTATATATCTGCCTGAAAAAGTTCAAGTTCTTCTGATCCGCAACCTCTGACAAGAAGTAACTCTTGACTGGTGGTACCACTTAAACAAGACGATCCACAGTCGGCTACAATGTAAGCCACCTAACAGGAATATATCTTAGTAATTCTTGCGATTCAAGAACAACAAAATCTTAAAATTCTTTTAACTTCTTGGTGCATTTAGTATTGAAGGAGAAGGTCTTATATATTTAAATAATCACATTTCAATATCATGAGGTAGAGATTTATAAACATGTTTAGCACTATTGTGCTATATGCAGGCACTACATCCAGCAGGTACCAGACCTGGAATCTTCTTAGTCAATTTTTGAACATCCCCTATACGTTTCGTAATTGACTGCACAATTATAGGCAATATACGCTAAAAAAAAATTTTGCATATTTACATCATTTTTGAAAAGCTTTTCTTGAAGCATATTTCTAATGGCTTCAGCATGCTCGTTATACAATTCCACAAAGTGCAACAACCTGTTTTGCATTCCGGCCTTTTGATCAAATTAGATAACACATATAGGAAACTATTTTTGATAATACTTGTTGGATGCATCAGTAGCAATAGAGTAAGCTTGATCTTTCAAGATATAGAAAACAGAATTCAGACTGTATGTGCAATTACATTTTTCTTTGTATAGCCTCATCTTAAGTTGACCAGTGGAAACTTTTTGGGCCAACTTTGAATTTTGAAATAGCACCGGATAAAGTTTCGTTGTACAATCCAAAGACATGTACGAGTATTTGTTTACAAAATTATGAAATACCGCTGTCAGTCCAATTGCTAAAACTTTTGAAACTTCCTCATTGTTTGTCAACAAATACGTTTGCAATTTTCCTGTGATTGTCTTGGATCTTTTAGCTTCGGTGTGTAGGTTATTATCAACATGTTTCTTGATGTCATTAGTGCCGATATTTTCAATGTTTAAGTCCCGTTTGCAAAGTGTTCATCTTGCTACAAAAATATTTCCGGTTACACACGTAAGCCACTCGTGCCTTCTGCCAAAAATTGTTATATATTTAGCTTTTTGAACTTTTTTCGCGGAAGAATAGCAGTAGCTAGATCCCTTACTGTACGTGACTCATCATTAGAAGAAAACATATCTGTTAATGACAATTTTATTTGAATACAAGAAAATTAAATTTTTACAAATGGAATATCCTATAGAAAACGGAAGTGAACAAATTATGTTAAGTTCGTAATTTACAAAAGAAGCGATACGGTGTGGTGTTGCATTTGGCTGAGACTGTGTACGAGTGCTTCACAATTCAACCTGATATGTCGTGACCTCAGATTTTTTAGATTTAGGAGGCTGTGACTATTAGCGAAAGGTGGGTGCTAGCGAATGTAATTTTAGGTATTATTTTGGACCCTAAAATTAGCTTTGATTATCTAGGCTCTTGCTATGTGCTGCTACCAATTGGATTGGGTAACAGAATCTACGCTAAAATTTGGAATTTTAGAACAGTTTTTAAAAAACAGGATTTTTACATTCCTGCGTACTTGTAAAGCGGAACACTGGACTAGCGGCTGTAAATCGGGACATCTGGTAGCCATAGTTACAACTAATGTTGCTAAGCTAGAAGAAGTAGGTCACATAATTAAGATAGATGATACAAAATTAAATTTTAATGTTAAAAACCATAGGCGAAGAGGTATAAATGATCAAATATGGGCGTTATGTGTAGTAGATGGAAGTTTTCAACCAGCCAGACAATTTGCATGGATATTAATTAATATTAGTGCTGCAACTATCATTGCTATCATTCAAAATACTGTAATTGAAGGTTCTATAATTCTTACAGATAAATGGAAGCCTACCAAAGTTTAAGCAATAATAACTTTATTCATCAAACAGTCTGCCACAAGAATAATTTTGTAAATTCTGAGAATGTAGTGCATACTCAGTTTGTAGAAAGCTGGAATATTAAGATAAAATATGAAATCAAAAATCAAAAATGAATAAGAAAAAAGGATCATGAAATATTTTTAAAATTGTTTACATGCTTTGAATAGATAACAGTAAAATCTTATGACAAAAATTTGGATTTAATAAAAATTTAATTTTTTCCATTATCTTTTTTTTGTGATTTTTAATCTTATCTATCTTATCGTTATCGGTTGACCCAAATCCTATTGATCAAAAGATTCTATTGCATGTTTGGATATTTATAAATTTTTTCAAACGTCTATAAAAGTATTTTTTGTAATAATTTAAAATGTTTTTAACGTTTCTAACATTAAATGTTTACAAACATGAAAACCTTTTGGACACTTGTTACTGGAGATGCAACACCAGTAGTGGACTTATTCATTAAAATAAGCATAATAAGAAGATTCAAAACTTCTCTGTCATATTATAACATAATGGAAAAGGATACCGTTGTATGCATAGAGGTTATATCCGACATCAGAAATATATATCTGTGCGCACAGATACCTTTATTAAAGATTTAAAAATAAGTTTACTTAAGTACCTCTACCTCTTGTATAATTTTGCAATATGGAGATCACAAAAAGAAGCAATGGAATATATGGGATGTGGAAAATCTGTTGTGCATAACTTTTATGTTGCTTTACAAAAAAGATGCGCACAACATAAAGAATAAATCAAATTCTTCCTTTGGATGACGGTCTGTGTATTCAGATCAACGAAACGTTGTTAAGGAACAAGACTAAGTACCGTGTAGGAAGAATACCTGAAAACGAGTTATGGGTATACGGTATTATTGAGGGTTCCCTGGACTACTATAAAATGGTGCTTAGGGTTGTCTTGATAGGTTGGCTGCAACACTTGTTCCTATTATTAGAGAATATGTGCAATCATTTTCAGTTATATTTTCTGACCAATGGTTGTAGTACCAAAACATTTAGCCCCATTACAGTATAAGCTATCAAACAGTAAACTACACTATGCATTTCGTTAATCCTGCAACTAATGTATATTTACGCAAAGAATTGAAAATATATGGGCCAAGCTTATAGGAAATTGCAAGTAAATGCGTGTTATTTGTAGCAACGTTTTGAAAAAATATTTAATAGAATAGATGCGGGGATACAACTTTGAAAGAAATAATCCAAATGCAATATTTGAATTGATTGAATATTATTAAAATAGATAAAAATTCTCTAAAATCGTATGGCGCCATTTTGCTCATAGTTTAGCAGGCAGAAAACTCAAAATTTTTTTGATACGCTAAATCGCCCAGGATCTTTCAAGATTTGACATGAATAATTATAAAAATTAATTAACAAAAATTAAAAAATTAAAAATAATGTATTTATTCAAAACACCAATCATAGCAATGATCCAGAGCAATTACGTATTCAATATTATTGAAAAATTCAAATTAGTCAACAATAGATGCGGGGATACAACTTAGTAAGAAAAAATCCAAATGCAATATTTAAATTGATTTAATATTATTAAAATACATAAAAATTCTCTAAAATCGTATGGCGCTATTTTGCCCATGGGCCAGTTGGCAGAAAACTCGAAAATTTTTTTGTACGCTAACTCGCCCAGGACCTTTCAAGATTTGACATGAATAATTATAAAAATTAATTAACAAAAATTAAAAAATAATGTATTTATTCAAAACACCAATCATAGCAATGATCCAGAGCAATTACGTATTCAATATTATTAAAAAATTCAAATGAGTTAACAATAGATGTAAGAATGTTTTCTTTTTTAAAGATTTTTTCTACAGGGGTCAATTTTACCAGATAATACTCTTATGAGAGAGAATTAGTTTTTTTCTTCTTCTTTCATTTTCCTAATAAGACGGCCTATATAAGAGTCAAAAATTAAATTTTTATCACTCCACTGGCGACGCCAAGCTTTAAGATTAATATTAGTTCTGGGATAATCTTTTTAATTTCTTTATAAGCCATTCCAGAGGTCCTTCGAAAAAATTTCTATTTTTATCTTTTCCTTATTAAATACTCCAACATATGTATTTTCGGAGTATTCAATAAAATCAGATATTTCTTCAACTCTATTAACTTCTATCCAATTTAAAATCATAAATTAAAACTCTTCAACTTTATTAAATACAACAAATGCTAAATTGGGGAAAAATCAAAGTTTTTTCTAAATATTTTATTTTTTTAATATAAAAATACATTTTCCACTTTAATTTATGCCTCTCTAAATACTTTGTCTACGATGAAAAGAGACAAATATAGTGTTTTGAAAATAAGAAAACTCTTTTGAATGCATTTAAAGTTATTTCGAAATCAAAAATGCTAAAAATGAAATTTATATTATATAATTCTTTGATTTTTTCAAAAGCTCTAATATATGATACTTCTGTTTTGGTTTTCGTCAATATTCAGAAAAAAGAAAAAAACTTTAAAAAGATTTTTCCTTTTAGTGTAACAATCTGATAAAATATACTAGGTGCAGTTTTAAAAATTCCATCAACTATAACAATTTTTATCATTTGAATAATTTTTTTTAAAAATCGCTTGAAAAGATCAAAAAAATCTTTCCTGATCAGATATATCGATATTTCATTGCAGAAATAGATGACCATGTGTATATTTTCTGAACTCTACAGGGATATATCCCGTGTATTTAAAATAGGGAAGTGATTATGCTTATTACTTACCTTTGTGACTCTATCACTCAATGATTTAAATTTAGGAAGTAAAGGTAAATCAAAAGGATTTAGCTTAGAAATTTCATTAATTACGATGCTTGATCCACTTTTAAAAGAATTCAAATATTTTGATTTCAACGAATTTTTCACTTTAAGAATCTTACATTTTTCTGAGTTTTCTGGTTGATTATTAGGTTCTTCACGATTAATTTCTTTGCTAGAATTTAATTTAATAGAATCTCTGCAACACCTGTTCTGACAACGATACCTTTTCGATCCTTCATTAAAAGAGTGCTTTAACTATATCTGGTTTTTATAAATTATTAGCTCATTTCCTCGCTGAGACTTTAAAAATTTTATTTGAATAGCCTTATTTTTTAAAATTTTAAATAATTCCTGGGCGAGTTGGCGTATCAAAAAATTTTCTAGTTTCGGCCGACTTACCTATTAGCGAGTTGGCGGATAGTCACAACTTTGCAAGAAAAAATCCAAATGCAATATTTGAATTGATTAAATACGATTAAAATACGTAAAGATGCTCTAAAATCTATAGGTTTTTATACATTTGATAAAACGTTTTTAATTTTCATATTTATGTTTAATATTTATATTTTTATATTAGTTAAAATATTCTTTCTCATTTTTCTTAAATTTTATATTTGATTGTAATTTTTAATTTTTCTTTTAATTTTATTTTCAAATAAATTTTGAATTTTATGTATTTTTTATTTATTTTGTACCCCTATCAAGTCTGTTATACCGCCATGTAGGTCTCTGAATCAGACTTGATCCAAAAAATTCAAGAATTTTATTTTTAAATTATTAGGATAAAAAAGTTTTTTTTAAGATATTAAAGTTGTAAAAAGAATTTTTATTATAATTTAGATTTAGATTTAAGTATCACCCATTTAAAAATTCTTGGCAAAAAAACAATCAAATCCAGCTAATTAAATTTAAAACAAACTCATTTATAAATTGTGGTCCCAATAATTGATAAAATTTTTTATTCTTATATTAATACTAGGTACAAATATATGCAATTATGATACTATTATTGGATCAGAAAATTGATAAAAAATTAATAATTGACACCCAAGCCAAATTTCTATACACTATATTTACAAACAATAATAAATGATTAATTAAGCGAGCAGATAGAATTCTTTCGTTGACTAGGCATTTTAAAGCGTCAAATTATCTGTACACACTGAATTTAACATATGAAATAGTTGTTATGCTTAAAATAAAAGACAAAGTAGTATTTAAATGTTATAATAAAGCATGTATGAATTATAACACTACTCAAAGTATACGTTCTCAAAGTATTTTTGCTAATAATAATATTACATTTAAAGCTTGTTTAAAATTAATGTGGAAATTTTTCACAAGAAATTCAATGTGTTGATATTATGAACAAGATTGACTGTGGAAAAAATACAGTTAATAAATTTTACGCTTGTTTACGACGTCTTTGTTAAAGAAATAATGAAAAAAATCTGATTATATTGGGTGGAGAAGGAATTTTTGTAAATTGTGATGAATCAATCTTTAAACATAAACCAAGTATCCCCGCATAACAGCTACAACGCAAGAGTATTGGGTTTTTGGAATTTATGATACAAGCTTTTTGCCCGTATGTGGTTTGATGATTCGTGTAGCTAATCGTTCAGCCAATGTTCTTCTGCCAATTATTCAAAAACATGTTAGAGAAGGTTTAATCCTTAAAACTGATTGTTGGGCCGCATAAAATAACATAAGTCTATTGCGCTTGTAACATAATACTGTCAATCATAGAATTTATTTTGTTAACCCGATTACTAGTGTACATTCTCAATTTATTGAATCATATTGGGGAAAACAGAAATACAGGCAGAAAAAAATTAAAGGTATTGATGGTGATGTTATCGATGAATATTTGGCAACTTAGATGTGGTGGGATAATGTTTGTTGCAAAGGTTTTCAAGAAGTTACTAATTTAATAAATTTTTTTTATTAATTTTTGATTTTAAATCTTGTTATAATTTCCGGGTAAATTAAAATTCTGTTATTGATTCCGGGTAAAATTCAATTCTGATCCTTATTATTTGATGTAAAAATAATTTTAAATTATTATAATTTCTTTTTCAAACTTCCATTTTTAATCTAATAGTTATTTTCTTCGTCTTAAATATAAATAAACAACAATTATATATAAATATAATAGTTATAGAATTATTAGTAATTAAATTATATATTTAGTCAAAGTCTAATTTAACGAATGGTGATTTAAATAAAAATTGGACCTTATAGGTTTTTTTCCCCCCAGCAAAAGCTTTTCTGTTTTTTCCCCCTAATCCAAAAATAATATATAAAAAAAAGAACCTTATCGG
Source organism: Ceratonova shasta (assembly GCA_918559645.1). NCBI lineage: Eukaryota > Metazoa > Cnidaria > Myxozoa > Bivalvulida > Ceratomyxidae > Ceratonova > Ceratonova shasta. The sequence goes on along the minus strand of CAKKLC010002233.1, from coordinate 6,826 downwards.
TTTTTTTTCACCGGGGGAAACCAAAAAGCCCCAAAAAATTTATTTTACAAACGAAAAAAAAATTTGTAAATATTAATAGAGATTTTTTTGTAGTTTAACTAATTTTTGTATAACAAACCCAAAAAAAATGAATACGAGAAAAAATATTTAAAAAGAAAACAGAAAAAAAGTCATAATATGACCGAAAAAATACAAAATCTTGACTATAAAGAACAAAGGACGAAGAAAAGGCAAAAAGAATTGAAGAAGAAATTTTCTGTTCCAGTTAGAACGATTAATAAAATGTTGAAAAACAAAAATAAAATTCGAATAGCATGGGAACTTGAAAAAAGCACAAAAATATATAATTTAATTTTAGGATAAAAATACAAAATTTTATCCGATTTTGTTCAAATGTTTTAATATAAAGTGATAAAAGTAAAATGTATTTTTTGATGATTTACTAAAAGAAAAAGCGATGCTGATTGAAAAGCATTTTAGTATTGGTGGTTTCAAAGGATCAAAGTATATGTATTTTTTGATGATTTACTAAAAGAAAAAGCGATGCTGATTAAAAAGCATTTTAGTATTGATGGTTTCAAAGGATCGAATTCATAGATACTAAAATTTAAAAAAATTTTGAACATCACGTATAAATGTTGGTGAAGAGGGCCTTATTAATTATAATGAATTAAAGAAAACATGGCCAAATGTTGGAAACACATTTAGTAAATGTTCAACATCAGTCGTCTTTAATTTCGATGAAACTTGTCTTTTTTTAAGTGTCCTTCAAAAAAAACATAAGAAGTATCTTAAAAAGATATTGCATCGTGCAAGTTTTCAAATGATGGTATTACAAAAATGTTTTGGGGGAGCTTAACTGGTAGAAAAATTTAACCATTAGTAACTGGTAACTCGAAAAAACCACGTATTTTTAACAACATTACTTTTACTAAACTTGCATTTTAGAATATAAAAATAACAAGAAGCCTTGTATGAATGTTACAATTATCTTTGAATGGCAGAAAGCATCGAATGAAAAAATGCAAAAACAATCTAGGAACATTCTTTTGCTTCTTGTTAATGCACCTGTTCATGGAAAAGATTTACAATTTTTTAAACAAAACTTTATTTCTTCCCACCAGGAACAACATCAACAATACAGCCTCTAGAACAAGATATAATCCACTTTTTCAAAGCTCACTATAGAAAATTGTTTATGAGAGATATTTCTGTAAAAAAAAACACAAATTGGTTTTACAGTACTATTATAAAGGAGACAAAGCTTTTTAATTTCATTCCTCTAATTCTTAAATCACGGAATTCAGTATACATCAAAACAATAAAAAATTGTTTTGAAAAAGCTTTAGAAAACTGAAAAAAAACATGAAATATCGAGGAGCAATAGATATTCACTACCAAATGAGCAATATATATTCACTAACAAATGAGCAATTTAGGGATCCTGTGCAAGAGCTTAATCTTGACTTTCCTACTCATTATTCAGATGAAGTGGAATCAATTCAGTTTTATGATATTTATGATGAAGAAAAAGAAAAAAAGATAGCAGTATGCTAAAGCATAGTAATATCTTATCTACATGAAATTGAACAGGATATGATCGAAAATGGATGCACAGATTTTGTATCTTTAGGAAAAGTCAAAGCTAAAATTCTTTAAGTATAAAAACGAAAGGATTCTTTATTACTGATTATTTTAAATAAAGCATTGATTTAAAAATCAGTTTATTACTTTCATACAAATATATCATTTTTTTTATATTAATTGTTTTTTATAGTTGATAATTTTAGAATTCTTTCAAACTTTATATTTTTATTTTCATAAATAGATATCATTTTTTTTCATATTAATTGTTTTATATAGTTGATAATATAGAAATTCTTTCAAACTTTATATTTTTATTTTCATAAATAGATATAATTTTGTTTCATATAAATTGTTTTATATAGTTGACAATATTAGAATTCTTTCAAACTTTATATTTTTATGTTTATAAAGAAAATCTTTTATCCAATAAAAAAGTTGTCGTTTTTAACTTTAAGATTAAAAAAAACAATGTTCCAAGTTTTTTTATAAGTTCTTTATTTTTTTTAAGAACAGTGACTGTCGTTAAATTAGACTATGACTGTATATATATATATATATATGTTTTTAAACCCATTAATATGGAGGCCGTAAAATTTTATTAAAATTTTGTCTATTTTTTAAAAATGTTGAATATAGGAGTAGATGAAAATAGGCCCCTTTTATTCAGGTGTTTGTTAGAATTAATAATATTGATTTTTTTGCATTAGATTCAAAAAAGATATTATATGAATAGGATGGATATATTTTTTTTAAAAAATTATGTTTATAGCATTTTTTCATCATTCATAATTATAAGTGTTTAAACATAATGGGTAGTGTATTCGCATACGGATATTTCAGCGACGAAATCTCCAAAAAACTTTAATAAAAAAATAAAGTAATACTTAGATAAAAATTATAGTATAAATTTTAATTAAATTTCCAATTAAAAATCAGGTTTATGCTTTTAAAAATCACGGCAATTTCTAAATATCTTTCATTTTCCTCCTCATAAAATTTTTTCTTAATTCCGGATAGTTACCATTCATATACTGGACAAACTTAAGCCTTAAAATCTCTACTTCCTCTTGCAAACAAAATGAACCTTCCGATATTGGGATTTGGCAGCTGAATGTGTAAGTTTATCCCTCTATGCCAAGCTTCAATGCTATTTGTTGTTCAAAGAATACTATTAAAGCATCTTTAATAGGCAGACCAGAAATTGATATCAAAACGAGAAGCTTCTCTAATTTCACCTAAATAAGTTTCTCTAAAATATAATAAAAATTCTTCAAAAAAACTTTCCAGGCTGTTAGAAGAATTATATCTTAAAATGTATGCATACGATTCATGAACACGAATTGGATTGATATATGGTAAATTTATTAACATTTTAAAAGTTTCATTTATAAGTGGATTTTCTTTATATTCTGACGTTAATCCCACATTTGTATTTTTCTATATAGAGACTAAGCATAATGAAATGTGCAGCCAAAAACTGAACAGTTATCTTTAAAGACAGACAATGCATTTTTTAGAGCGACTTCAAAATCTACAATGACAATTTTGGGATTGAATAAAGCATTATCTTTCAAATAATACATAATTTTCTTATAATTCTTCTCACTTTTATCGGACATTAATACAAATACTAGTGGATGGAATTTTCCAAAAACATATCCTTGTATAGTTAATAGTTGGTAGAAAGATTGCGGTGAAGTTTTAAATGTGCCGTCAATCAAAAACACAGTGGTTTTTTTTAATATATTTCTTAAATTCATCACTATAGAAGATGACATACCGATCTTCAGACTTAACTCCTAAATCAAACTGCAAGAATTGATCACCATTTAATGATTTTTGAAGAATCATCGGTATATCATGTATTCCGTTTGTCAAAAAGCCATTTATTTTATTCTTTTGCTCCTTTGAAAAATGAAGTATATTTTCTTTAGAAGGAAAATGAGCTAATACAGAACTGGGTAACCTGCTTCTTGCGTTAGTTAAAGATTGGCGAAAAGGCTCATTTGTGCTTTTTAATGTTTCTTTTAGTTTCTTGTATTCAATAATGGCCAATCTTTTAGCTTCTGGTTCACTACATGTATGATTTACACTTCTGGTTATTTTTAAATCGACGTTTAATGATAGGCTTTCTTTGCATTTTGCTTCTTTGCATCTCCACCTTGTTATATTATCTTTCATTTTGTCTTTTCTACAAATATAGTCATCTAAAACCAACAGCTCTTTTCCTCTTTGAGATGGAATAAAATTCATAAAAGGTGAAATTAAAAATAAAAATAAAATCTGTCGCTGAAATATCCGATGATTCCTAGAGCTTAAAATCGGATATTATAGCGCGCGCTGAAATATCCCGCTACCATTTTTTTTACAAAATTATGTTTATAGCATTTTTTAATCATTCATAATTATAAGTTTTTAAACATAATGGGTAGTGTATTAATTGGGCTTTAGTAATTTAAAGATCATTTAAGACACAAAAAATGTAAATTTTAGTTGTACATGTAGCTTAATTTTAGATATTTAATTAAAAATGTTTTATTAGAAACAGTTAAGAGAATATAAAATTATATATAGAATTTATTAAATACTTTTTTTATTGTTTTACAATCCAAATAATATGTTCCTTACTGTTTGATTTAATTATGACTCAATCAAAACGGAAAATTTTAATTTATTTATTTAAAACGATATGAAATAAAGATTTAGCCATAAAATATAAAAACCATCTAATATTTCGAATTAATATTGTCCGATTCTAATGTTTAACTATGATAATTGTTTAATGAAAGCCTCTGTACTAGGTTCTCTTCCAAGGAAATCTATTAACATTTCCATAGCATCCTTGGAACCACCGGGTTCTAATATACTCTTTCTATATTCTAACCCTGTTTTTGGATCTAATTCAAGACCTTTAGAAGCAAATTTTGTCACATACATATCATGAGAATAAACCTCACTCCATAAATAACCATAATATCTAGCATCATATCCTCCAGTCATATGACCAAAAGAAGCAGAGAAATTAGTTCCTGGGATAGAGTCAATTTTCCAATAGCTTTCAAATGCCTTTTGAACTTGTTTGGCAGTATCTGCACCCTCTTGTGTATGGATTGCTTGATCAAATTTACAAAATGAAACTTGTCTCATATAAAAATGGGCAGCATTAGCTTTTCTACTTTTTATAAGCAAGTCACACATTTCATCTGAAAGAGGATCACCAGTTTCTACATGTCCTGATAGAAGCTTCAATACTTTTTTGTTCCAGACCCAGTTTTCTAACATTTGGGAAGGAGCTTCCACGAAATCACTTTCTACGCTAAATCCACTAAAATCTACGTATTTCGAAACACTGCAAATGTGATGCATTACATGTCCGAACTCGTGAAAGAATGTTTCAACTTCACTGTGGTTAAACAAACAAGGAGTTTCCTTATTCTTTGGTTTATTAAAATTTGCAACCATTGCACATAAGGCAGGATTAAATTCTTTAGAGTCACTGCTCTTTCTGATTCTATATTGAAGAGGAAAACATGCAGCGTGATTATATTTATTTTCTCGAGGATGTAAATCTAGGTAAAAATATCCTAAAATATCTCCATTTTCTTCACACTCATCTCTTTCAATTACTGCATATAGAGTCACCTCTTCATGCCAAACTGGTGCGTTTTCTACTTTAATAAATTCCAACTTCAATAGAGACTGGTATAAAGATAAAATCTTTTCCAAAACTTTATTAAAGTCAAAATAAACTTTTAATGATTCATGGTCGACTTTATAATCTGTCTCTTCAACTTTGTTCATATAATAACCAACATCCCAAGCGTTAATTTTATTATCAAAAGGAATTCCCAACTCTTTGCAAACACTATCCTTAATGACTAATAAACGGGTTCTTTCTTTTTCAAAGAGTATTGAAATTTTACTTATGATATCATCCAAAAAATAATCTACATTTTTATGACTTTTAGCCATTTTTCTTTGTAAAATTAGATCAGCATGGGTTGGATAGCCAAGTATTGTAGCTCTTTGATGACGTAATTTAATAATTTCTTCCAAAATAGGAGTATTTTCATCGACGCATCGAGAATTAAATGCAGTAGTGGCTGTCTTTCTAGTTTCTGAATTATTACATAACTTTGAAAGAGGAATATAATCAGGATACTTCATAGTAACAACATATTTCTGGGTTTCTTCATTAAACACATAATTATCAATTATATCTTGAGGGATTCCTTTAAGTTCATCTTTTGAGAATAAGCAATGAGACTTATTATTGTTTAAATTGTTGTTGAATTTTATACAAAGATCTTCAATATTTTTAGTTAAATCTTTAACTTTACTAATAGTTTCATCATCTCGATTGAGACCGTAATTTTTTCCTTCTAAAATTCTGTCATTTAATAAACGGATTTTCTGAGGATCACTCAAATCTTTTTCAAATTCTTGACATTGTACATATTTATTGAAAAGTTTTTTATTCATGTTTAAATCAACATTAAATTCATTCATTAACTTGTCACATTTAGTACTACAATCCCTTTGATCGACATTACTGGATACGTATTGGAAAAATGATATATAGCTAGATACTGAAGAATATTCAGAGTCTGATTTTGTCAAGGGGACCATTATTTCATCAAAATTGCATTTTTCTAATGAACAATTTATAACATCATCATAAACAGACTTTTTATTTGATATAGCCTTTTCACATAGTTTAGTAATAGCTTCTCCTGATTCTGTCCATTTAAAAATTTTGCAATTTTTAACAAAATGTTCCAAAAGATTCATTTAATGTCTAAGAGATTACAATTTGACATGCGACATAATAAATAGGTATATAATTTAAATTTCATTGCTAAAAGATTATTAAATATTTTTATTAACAATTTTCGCGCATGTTTTTTATAACAAATTATGTTAAATTATTAAAAAATGGTAATTTAATAAAATACGTTAGAATAATATTTAATAAAATGAATAAAAAACTGAATATTTGAAATATTATTTTATTAATTAATTAAAAAAAATATTAATTTAATGTATATTTATTAAATATTGTTAAATGTTGTTAAATGTTGTTAAAAATATTAATTTAATAAATTTTGATTAAATATTGTTAAAAATATTAAATTATGTCAAAAATATTGGTGACCCGATAAAACCGCGCCGACAAAATCGCGAAGTATGTTTTCCGACAAAATCGCGCTGCGATTTATATTTACCATTAGATTTACAC
>CAKKLC010002226.1:27500-43037 GCA_918559645.1 Ceratonova shasta | reverse complement strand
AAGTATAAAATATCATACTTTATAAACAAGATAAAATGAAGAAATATCCATCATTTCCATTAGTTCAAAGTTTTCAAGTATAAAATATCATATTTATATATGTATATATGTTTACTATTAATTAAGAAATGTGCAGAAGTGAAAAAAGTAAAAATATTTCCAGTCATCCACAAATTTTAAATAATGAGGAAAAAAAATTCTCAAGTCACAAATAAATTTTTATTTTTTCAGATTTATTAATAACATTAATGATAAATATTTTTAATGGAAATAAAAACAAATACGAAATTTTGTTAATTGATAAATAGAAAAATTAAAAATTTATTTTCTCTTTAATGGGCAGAAGTATATCATACTAGAAGAAAAATTTTGCAAAATCCATTAAATATATTACTATTCATTTGTTTTCTTATGAGAATAATTTTTTATTGATTAATATAATAATTCACTGGTTCTTATTTTATTAAGATGATAGATCATACAAAGTAAAAGGATTCAAGGATGTGATTAAAAAATAAAATTTTAATTTTTTTTTTGTGATTTTATTAATAAAATTTGGTTCATGAATTAATCAGTTAAAGATAAAACATTAATTTTCTTTATGCTTTTCTTTCCTCTTATACTAAAATACTTTAAAGACAATGTTTTAATCCATGAATCAAGCTCTATTCACAGATTTTTATTTTAAAATATTATAAGAGGAGTCAACAAAGAAATCTTTTGGATCATGTTTTTTACACTGCTCATGATCATGTTTTTTTACACTGATCACAAACATGTTTTTTTATTGACACTATTAAATACAATAAAAAGTTGAAAAAATATCCATAAATAAAAAAATAGCCTGTAAATAATAATAATATTAAACTATAAATATTAAATTAAATTTTAACATTTCATATATGATTAAACTTAATCAAATCGATTATCGCATGAAAACCCCCCTAGCAATATTGTTTTTGAATATCAATTCATTCAAAAATATAGTAAGTTAGCATCCATAAATACCTTTCATCTTTTTGATTTCTAGTTTTGCTTTTGCCCAAAATGATTCAATATTTTGCGTCTGAGCCATGGTTACTGGATCAACAAAATGCAGGGAGTAATTCACCGTCATATCTGCAAAAATATTTGATCTGCCTATTTTAGAGTACGCAGACGACTGATCTGGCACAATAATGGCTCCGTGCCTGCATACCCGATTTAATATCGGCAAAATTGTCTCTGCTAAACTGTTTTCAACCACTTGTAAATTAATATTTGTAGTTGAGTATGAGGTATCGCAAATTCCGAACACCCAAATTTGTGTATTATCATAACGTCCTACATGATATTTCGACTTGTGTCGAAATAGACTTTCATCAATTTTAAACACCACACCTTTATCACCAAGACCAACTGAGTTTCTTTCAAAATAAACCTCACATAACACTCGGAGTTTGGTATAAATTCTTCCAACAATACTTTGCGACACGCATAGTTCTCTTAAAATACTTTCTTGCGAGGCATAGATGACCAATTCCAAACAATCTCAAGACATGTACAGAGATGAATTATTATGTTTTCGTAAAAGCTATCTTGCATTATCAAATAATATAACTTGTATTTTCTAAAAGTCAATTCACTGCATACTAAAAAGCCATCGCTGTTTCTTGTCGTTCCTACTCTTTTGTAATTGAGTGACAATAAGGAGACTTGAAATTTAAAATTAATAAGCCCTTATTTCTTAAATAAATTACAATCCCTTCAATGCTTCTATTTAGTATTGTTCCAGTTCTGATGTATAAAAATGCATTTTAATTACTTAATTAGGGCTCGGATTTTTATTAAATAAAGTAAATTTTTATAAAAAACATGTTTTTTTACATTAAGTCAACAAAAAACATGATTCAATCATTATAGCTTTGAATTTCACATTTCATACAAAATAATCTAACACATAAGATGCTTTCTTAATAGGAAACTAACCTAATAAGTTTAAAAAGAAAAAACTTTAATTAAAATTACTATAATATTTATAATGGTTGTTTAAGAAAATCAGGATGTTTAAAGTTTATCTTAAAAAATTTATTATGGAACTAAAAAAATAAATTATTTTAGTTTTTTAATATTTTTTTCATTAAACTCAATTTGAACTCCTGCATTATTAAAGAAAAGATATGCTTCTCGTAACAAAGTGGTAAACTTGACAATTTTGTTATTAACAAATATGCAATTTTGTTAGAATTTAGTCTGTTATACATAATAATGGTATTATGTATAAAAATAAAACTTTATGAGTAGCCTGAACTACTTCATTTAAGGAGATATAGAAGGAATATTATAAGAAAATTTAATATCAACTTTAATTAAAACCCAAGAATTACTAAAAAAATATGATTAAAATGTACATATAATTATTATTATAATAAAGGACTAAAATCGAAAAATTAGTTGGAGGAAGTATGGATAGATATATGAATTTTTAATTTAAAAGAAAGTAATAAATAAATTTTTTGCACAATCTGAATTGAAGATAAATTCCAATTATAAAGAAAATTTCTAAAAATAATGAATAATTTTTTTTAATATCCTTATCTGTAAATATAAAAAAATTTAAATGCATCTTTAAATTTAACATATTTTTCTTTGAAGATTGTCCAAAGTTTGTATTTTATAAAATTATTTTTCTGCTTTAACAGAGATCACGTAATTATAGCTTTCACGATTGAATATAAAAAACAATTAAAAAAAAACAATTTTCTCTAATTTTGTTTAATTTTCTGGGTAAATTTATCTGGTATATACTTTTTAAATAATTTTTATCAAATATTCCTTAAATTACAAATTTAATTAATAAAAGAAACTGAAATATATTTCAAATAATAAAAAAATAATTTTTAAGATCAATATTTAAATAAAAACTAAAATTTAAACAAAATTTATCTATATGATCATATTCTTATGTTTTTCAAACTACTATACTATCAAAAAATATTTTTTCATGATTATTTGAATAATATATCATATTTAAAAACAATTAAAGTTCAAAACTTGTAGTGTTACCCTAAGATCGATTTAAAATTGAAGATAAATAAATTAATTTTCAAATACTTGAGATTCAACTTTTTTGTATAAGTTTATAAAGTTCCTAATCCAAAATTATAACAAAAAAATTCAAATAAATTGTATTCAGCAGTATGATATGTTTTAAAAGATAGCAAATTATTTATGACTTTTTTTGTTTTTTTAATAAGTTAGTTATACGTTTTTGAATTTTGATGGAATATTAATCATGGTTTGAAGGAACATAATTAAATAAGCTTAAATTCAGACCTCAAATTAATATTAGAATAATCAACCTAAAAGTAGTATTTGAATAATTGAAAAAATTTATACAACATGCAGTTTATTAAAATAAAAATTTAATAAAATTTGGTAAATTTTATCATTATCAAGTGGAAAGCAGTGTTTAATATACGATTTTCGGTAGAATTTATTATTATTTTTGAAAAATATCCAAAGAAAATATTTATTTAAATAATAAGTCAGGAAATATTTTTAAAATCTAAAATAAATTAGTTTCTCCTAGAGTTACTTTTTATACTGTCTTTCAAAATTAAATGTATCTTGAAAAATAAATTTTATTACATGTATTTATTTATATTTTATAGTCTTTTTTCCAATTACATTTTCATAAAGCATAGGTATGGGTAAATGCTAAAAATAACGTTTTTTTTGTAAAAATTAAAATTTTCTAGTAATATAAATTTAGTTAAATTAATAAAATAATTTAACATGTATTAAAAAAGATTTAAGTAAAAACTAAATAAATAAATTCCATATAAACATTTATTCGTTTAACCTTAACATAATCATCAAAACATGGATTCTTTTGCATTTTTCAATAGAATTTTCCCACGAAAATGGAATTATGAACTCCGTTTTAGGTACCTGTTTATTCCCTTTTTTCCGCATAAAATATTTTGACCTTGATCAAAACCCTTCAATTTTTTGTATGAATTTCCGGTCGTAATCGGTCTAGAAAATGTAATGAATTATTTAATGTCTTATGAGATAAATTTGAAAAATTACATATCGCAGCTCTAGATGGCCTCCATTTATCTGTTATTTTATACTTTATGGTAAATAATGTGAAATAATTATTGTTATTGTATTAGCGTTTCTGTTTTCCATTGGAACCAAAAAACACGTTCTTGTTCCCTCTTTCAATGCCATCAACAAAAAGTTTCTGTTCAACCAACCTTTCTCAATTATACTTCCTCTTTGAAAAAATACTTTGGTCAATTTCAACAACTTTTGGCGACCAGAAATATTTATTCCTCCGATTTTTTGTCCTTTTTTTGAAATGTTATCGAACATCATTTTTAAAAACTAACGAACACAAACGGTTGGTTGTATCCCTATCAACTGACATATCATAACAATGTAAACATGCTCTATACCAGGCCTGACTAACATTTTTATATTAAAGATGGACTTTTTTTATCCAACTACCTCGAAATCTACCCATATCGAAATAATTAAGATATTAAATTAGTATGACTTCAGTTTATTTATTTTCATTTTAAAATTACAAAAATAGATACAAAAAAAAATCCAAAAAATAAAAGAAAAATTAATAATTAATTAATTAATAAAAAAAACATTTTAATTATTAATTTCAAATAAATATAATAAAACAAACACATTAATGTGATCTTTGGCACTGGGTTGATTTGGCAATTTTTTTTTAAAACGGGATTATATGACGACACAAGTAATCTTAAACATTGGTTAAGGTGAACATTAGTTGAAGAATTACTTATTTCTGATTAAATAATATTCATGTCTGAAAAAGCGGATTCTGCAAAATATGTGGAACCGAAACAGGAAATCATTTTAAGTGCTATATCTGTCAAAATCGGATATTTATCTTTTTTATACTTCCAAATATTTTTTTGCAATTGCAAATATAAATCATGTTAGATTTTAATTATTTCCATCTCAATATCCATATGATTTGCGTCAAACGTGTTGGCGATTTGATTCGATACAACTTTTATTTTTAAATTTTTCTAGAAAACATTCAAAAAAACGCAAATTATGGTTTCAATCTTTTTAAAATCTTCAAATCTCGTTTTAATTTGGTGTTCAATACTTTCAATTTCATTAATAAATTTTTCTGGATTGTGAGTAGTCATATCTTGGTTTACTTCTAAAAATTTACTTATGCTTGAAAAATGTCTATATTGACGGTCTTTTAAATTTGATTTTAATATAACTGAAAGCTGTTTAAAAACTCTTATGGAACTTATCATATCTGCTAAAATTTCTATTTTTACCTTGTACTTGAAGGTTCAAGTCACTAAGTTTTGCAGAAAAATTTGCTTTAAAAACATAAATTAAATAACCATACTTTGTTTGTTAATTGTGGGTAAGATTTTTTTTTCAGCTAGGAAGTTTCTTATGCATCCAATAAATTCACAAATCTCATTAAAAAATTTGCTTCTACTAAGCCACCGAACATTTGTTTTTAAATGAAGTTCTTTTTTCAAGTCTTTACTTTGTAACCTAAACAAAAGTCTCTGGAGAGCACTCCAACGGATAGAGTTTACTATCTTAAAAGCAATTTCATAACATCGTGGGTGATGAGTATCTTGGAGCACAAAACCTGCTGCTGAATTATGTAGTGATTTGCTATAAAATTTGGACATTTATAATTATTTCGACACAATTCAATAATTTTATTATTTCAACGGGTCATTGAAATAGCACCATCAGTAGTAATGGAAACTAATTTTGAAATAGGAAGCGCAATTTCTATTACAAAATTATCAAAAACGTCAAACATATCATGACCTCTTGTCCTTCCATGCAATGATATTATTTTAAGAAGTTCTTCTTTATTTGTGCAGTTTTCAAATATAATCTGTATAAATACCATTTATTGTGCAGTGTCAATCATGTTTGTAGATATCAAATTGCAATGAAAATGCAAAACATTTAGTTTTGTCTTATTGTAGCTGATTAGTAACATCTGTACTCAAATCTTCAATTCTTCTTGTTACAGTTATTCTCGAAAGCTGTAAATCTTTAATTGAATCAATAAATCTGTTTATTTTTGAAATTGGAAAAAAGAGCTTCTGCTGCTGTTAAAAACGATTCATTAATCAAATTGCCATCGCTGAATGCCTTTTTCTTTTTGGCTTATAAATGACACACTTTCAAAGATGCTATGGTTATTGCAACTGGTTTCTTTGTAGCTTTAACAAACATATTCTGCTGCAAAGAAATATGTTTGTTAAGTCTTTGATTTTTGCCTTGCAAAATTCAGTATTTTTTAGATATTTTGCATCATAATTTGCATGCATTGTTTGGAAATGTCTCTCCAGATTTCATTTCTTTGATATTGCTACAGATGAGTAGCATATTAAACAGCAAAATTTACTATGAGAATTAATAAAAATAAATAATTTTTCCATTCATCGTAATAATGGTAGATTTTACTTTTCTTTGCAACGCTCATGATTACGGCTTGGTCAATTTATATATTTGTGTGTACAGAAACAATAAAATAAGTAATTCAAATCTTAACAAATAAATAATTTAATTTTCTTACCAAAATAATAATGGTTCGTCCTATGAATTCTAAATTAAAACTATAATATTCAAACATGTGTCAAATAAACCGCGAGAATTGAATATGAAAATATATGTCACCCATGCAAACAATATTCTATCAATATGAATGTCATATATGCGTGAAATATTATATAAAAATATATGTCGGTCGTATAACTAACTAAAATGAGAGCCACAAAAAAAATAAATTTAACTGTAAAGGAACTTTTAATTTGAAATATAAATTATAATACGTGTAGTAAAGAAAACCTAAATTTTGCAAATTGTTTTTAAATAATTATTATAAATCTATTATTAATATATAAATATTTACATACAATGTACTCCCGAGACAACAATATTTTAGTTACCTCTTGAAAACTGATAAAGAAATTTTACTTAAACCGTTTTTTTTAATTTTACAACAAAAATATTCTCAGAAGTTAAAAATTTTTCAGTTTCTAGTAAAAGTAGAAGATCGACCGAAATTCGTGTCGCAATCGACTGGTAGATCGCGATCGCTTGGTTGGTCAGCCATCCTCTATACCAGGCCTGGGCAAACTTTTAAGATCTAGGGCCGCATGGAAAACTGAATTTGAATGAGGGGCAGCTAATTAAAATACATATATTTATATACTCGTATAAAAAAATCTAATTCTTTATTAATTGAAGTAAAAAATGAAAATATTAATAATAAAGTGAAAAATTTGTTATTTTAATAAAATAAATGTAGTTGTTTGGAGGCTGCCATGATTTTCTCCACATTTGCTTTGAATTTTATAGTTAAAATCTTTAATACTGCTTCCAGGTGCTCATCTGTGATAGATGCTCGTAAAGAGTTTCTATTGATGTTCATTATAGAAAACGTTTTTTTACAAATAAAAGTAGAAGCAAAAATAACCATCATTTAATAGGTAAAATCTCGAATGTTTGCGTACTTTTCCGAATCAAGCGAACAATAAAATACACAAATATCTTCTCCACGATGTAATTCTTTAAGTGCACGATTACATTGCAAATCAATAATTTATAACTAAAGGCAACTCCGAACGCTATCAATTGTAACAAAAAATGGATCCCTAATTATTGAAAAACTTTTTTCATGTTTACAAAAATCACCAAATCTGCGATTAAATTCTTAATTTAAAACTCTTACGGTGCAACTGTTTCATTAAATTGTTTCTCAGGTATGTTAGTAATGGTTTTTAAAGCTGGTAAGTGATCCAAATTGTTATTTGATAGATGCTGAGAAAAAGGCCGTAACTTTAATTGGAATGAATTTAGGTAAACTACCATATCGTGAGCATTCAAATTTTTTCCTTGAAATGAGGTATTTAATACATTGATGTGTGTGTGATAATACTGAAGGTAAATGCAAAATCTAAAAGCCAATCGGAATCTGTCAATTGTGGGAAATCATTATTATTTTTCATTACAAGAAAGTAATTATATCATCTTTAAGATTCCATACTCGAAGCAGGACTTAACCCAAGCTTAACCATCGGACTTGACTATGTAGAGGACATATGCATATTAAGATTCAATCTCTTGCAGAAAACTAATAAATGGTCTATGAATAAGACCCTTTGCTTAAATATAATTAATTGATTTAATTACTGTAACTTTAACGTGTTCCATTTTTAGCACTTTTTTGCACAATACCTTCTGGTGAATAATACTATGTATTAGTATAAAATGGTGATTTAGATGACATTCCTGAACTTTATCCTGGATTCTCTTGAATAGGTCAATGTTTGGGCATGTAAAGCTTAACGCTCCATCAGTTGTAACACTTATAATTTTATTCCACGACAAGTTATATTTTGCTAAGCTATTTTCAACTTTTTTGAAGATGTCAGCTTACGTTGTTTGGCCGTTCAATGACTCCATTGTCAATAGTTCTTCAACGATTTCAAAATTAGCATTACATGCATGGATGAAAATTACCAATTGTACAGTATCCTTTTGATCAGTGCTCTCATCAAGAGCAATTGAGCACCATATTGATGATTGTAATACATCCAGTAGTTTCTGATTTAAATCATCGTTGAAACATTTAGTTCGTCGAGTTATGCTTCGTCGTGATAAGCTGACAATCTCAAATTTCTTTTTAATTACAGGACATATGATACCACTTGCTGCAATCATATACTCTTTAATGAATTCTCCATCCAAAAATGGTTATTTGTTTTTTTGCAATTTTTTGAGCAATAATAAAACTAACCTTTGTAGCAGGTTCTTGTTCTGCATTTTGTTGTAAGAAAGTATTTTCTTGTCGAGATAAATTCACGGCTAGCTTGGCAGCAGTACCCTTTCTGGCTGTAGGATTTAAGTCAGATCCAAACGCAGAATTTTTAGTAGTAAAATGTCTCGTTATATTATATTCTATAAAGACTGCTAGACTTTCTTGACAAATAAGACATATAGCTTTATTTTTAAATTCCGTAAAAAAATATTTAGTTTCCCACTCTTCATTGAAAAAACGGCACTCCTGGTCAATTTTTCTTTTTCTATTCATTTTTCAGGAGCATTCAATAAAAATAAGTTTTGAGCTAAGCCTAATGATAAATGAATCATTGTGACCTTTAACAGAAGGTCCATTTATAAAAGAATGTTTTTTAAAGGCCAGTGAAATTTTTTTCCTGTTAAAAAGAAATTATTCGAAAGCATAAGTCTGTCTGCTTTTACTGTTGCAAGTAGAATAACAGATTTAGCAGATAATGTGAAAATCAATTGATTGAAAAGGCTGGAGATTATGAAGCATTTTTGATCGCTCTTGATGAGAGTACTGATTTGGTAGATACTTCACAGGAAGCAATTTTTATAAGAGAGGTGGACAGTAAATTTAACGTATCGGAAAATTTTTCTAGACTTGATACCATTGAAAAATACCACAACTGGACGTGATTTTTTTAAAGGAATGAAAGAGTATCTTGAAAAAGCTTGATTACCATGGAATAAACCTGTATTAATGGTCACAGATGGAGCAATAGCTATGTGAATACAAAAAAAATCGGTGTTGTTGGATTGGTGAAGGCCAAACTACTAAGCCTTAATATACCAAAAAATAATTTCACTAGCATACATTACATTGTACACCAAGAAGCTCTGTGTAATAAAAGTATTAAAATGGTGGGTGTCTTATATGTGGTTGTAAAAAAGATCAATTTTATACGTATATGCGGCTTAAATCACCAACAGTTCACTTTTTCTCTAGCAAGTATAAAAAGCGAATATGGGGAAATTCTTGATCACACCGAATTCGGATGGCTGAGTCGTGAAAATGTGTTGAATGGTTTTTTTGCACTTAAAGAAGAGACTTAAATTTTCATGAAACTCAAAAAGAATGAGGTTTCACAGCTTACTAATGCCAAGTTTATTTGCGACCTTGCCTTTCTGACAGATTTAAATGCCCATTTGAATACATTAAATTTAAAACTTCAGGGCAAAAGACAAGTTATTACACAGATGTATGTTAGTGTTTAATCGTTCAAAGGCAAATTGTCATTATTTCAAAGATAGCTTGTTGGAGGCTGCTTATCCCGTTACTCAACTATAAATTTCTTAAGAAAAGTGGAAAACCTATCCCTGAAAGAATGTGCAGATATATTTCAGATTTGCATCAACAGTTTGTTATGCGTAATAACGATTTTAAAGCACTTGAACCACATTTCTAGCTTTTTCAACACCATTTGCTGTTGAGATTCAAAATATAGCAGAGGAACATCAGATGGAATTGGTAGATCTTTAATGCGATTCTATATTGAAGCAAAAGTATTCAGATTATGTCATTCTAGAATTTTATAGGTTTGTTTCAAAAGAAAGGTTTCCCATGTTACTTTCTTCTGCTGCAAGGATGATAAAAATATTTGGAAGTACTTATGTTTGCAAACAATTTTTCTCTTACGTGAAAATTATCATATCACCATTAAGATCTAGGCTTACTGATGAACATCTGGAAGCATCTCTAAGACTGGTTTCATCACAGGACATTATACCTAACATTTATGCCTTGGTTGGTGCAAAACGATGCCAGGTAAGTGGGCAAAAGATGGATTGATTTCACAGTAACGTTAACCTTAGTACTTTAATGTAAGAAAGCAGCATAATGAATGCTAAAATATTAAAATAAAATCTGTTAATCCTTAACTTTAGCAGTCTAGTGTTTTAAAAAATTATAAATTTTCCTTTTTTACATCTAGATTTATGTGTTTGAATTATTGTATAAAAATTTTTCAGTCATTCGGCCCTTATGGTATTTTTTTTGTCACACATTGCCCTCTTATAGATTGAGTTTGAGACCCCTGGTATAAATAAATTAAGATTAAGTACATTTCTATCTTACAAAAATTTACAAGTACAAATCTTATTGTAGAAACAAAAAAAAGTTCATAACAAATATATTCTTGTATTAAAATTGGTGGGTTGCTTATATGCAACAATTTAATAGGATGATTTAGATTTTTTTACGTACAAATCCATTAAAGTTTTTTTTACTTATAATACAATTGACCACTAAATTAACTTGAAAATAATCATAACAAAAATTTATATATTAAGAATAACTTAAATTTCATTAAAAGGTTTAAATATGAAATAAATTAGTGAATTATGAACATTAAAGTTACACCATATGTAAAGTATTAAGGAAAGATAACATTAGAAAAATTTAATCTACTAGAAAAAAGAGAATTTGTGAAAATAAGTTAAAAGAATACAAATCTATTGTGACTGATTTTATCTTTAAAAAATTTGTATGAAATTAGCAATAAAATACGAGTTCAAACTTAAAAAGTCTTTGATTATAGTTCAAAGAAATAAAAAAATAGAAGCTGATGAATATGTTTAGAAAAGATCATTATGTTAATAATTGTCTTATTTCAGACAAAAATATTAGTTTCATGGATAATAGAGGGTTCAGATAGTTTTGTGAACTTCTTACAGCGATTGTATCATAAAATGGACCTTTTCGTTAAAGCGTAAAATCTCAAAATGAGAAATATTTGAGTTGTATAAACTACAATAAAACATATATTTAACTTCTAAAGGATAATAAATGTTATAGTTGAGAAATTTTTGATTACTTTGTTAAAATTCTTAAGACCTTGAACTAAAAAATTAATATTTTGATGAAAATACAGAAATTCATTAATCAACAAGTTTTAAAAATGTTAGGACGAAACGTAAAAAGACTAATTTTCATTATTTTATACATAAAAAATTTCAAATTAGTAAAAATTAAAACTAAAAAAAATTTAAGACTAAAATTCAATTAAAATAATTAAGTTTTTCAGTAAATCAAACTTCTTATTCCGAAGCCGAACAAATTCAGTCCATAAAATGCATCTTAAATTAGTTTTTAATCCCTTTCTCAAATGATTGCGTATGTGCATTCTTTCTAGAGTCAATGAATGCATACTTATGAAAAACTATAAAGTGTTTAAAATTAAATTTCCTAAATGCAAGATAACTTAAAAGTTCATTGGTGTGGTTAGTAGAAAATTCTTGAACACTATAAATGATAATTGGAAAAAATGTAGATGATTTTTGTCTAAGATGACTTCAGCACACACATTTTCAATAACTCCGCTCATTTCATCAAGCTCAACAACGGATAACGCGTTAGTTTATTTGCTAGGGAGCATTTACGATGACTTTTGCACTTTTACATTAGCATATTCTTGTCAACATAGCCAATTTGTGCATTTAATTGTTATGTTTTTATCATTAAAACAACTAACTTATTAACAAACATTCTGTAGCTTCGCCTACTCATTCTCAAAGTTTTTATAACACTATGACTAGCCTGTTTTCCTGCTATTCTGGCTAAAACGATAAATCTAACAACCAAATTTTAATTTAAGTCACCAAAAAACAAATTTGCTAGTTTTGAAGTTCTTTTATATCTTGATAAACATGTTTTGTTGTGACATCACCAAAAGTATTTTTCGACACAAAAACTTTGTTTCAATTTTCATTAGTAGTTTACAAGTTGAACCTTTCATTTTGTTTCTGGAAAATTTATTGTCATGAAAGTAGTTATATAATTCTTCAGCACTTGATGTTGTAACGTAATCTTCAAATTCGTTTATTTCCATAACGGTTAGTTTTTTTGTTTAATAAATTTTCACTGATCCAAATTTCGATTAATTTATGTTTCGTTCTCAAGATAGATGAATACTGTAAATATAGTAAGATCAATAACGAAACTGATCTAATGTCAAGAATAATGGATTTTTTTAACTGATCAGAATTTATTTGGAATTTGAAGCATAAGAAAAATTTCTTTTACTAATATGTTAATTTAATTAAAAATTATTTCTTAGCACTTTTTCTAAGTGATTCCATTTTTTTATAAAAATAATTAATCAAGCATTTCTTAACAAAACTTGAAACATGAATATAATTTTATTCAATCCTTCTTTTTGACTCATCTAATTTTTATACGAATAGTTGTAAATTAAACCCTTTATCTTAAATTATACCTATTTTCCAGGTAAAATTAGTCACTATTAATTGTATTATATTAATTTCAAAATAAAAATGATAATTATAAAAGAATAATTCTCATTTTTGTTTGTCTTTTCTACTATTTATTAGATATAATTTACTTTATGTACATACCTATTGATGTACTTGCAGACTTTTTATTAATTGGCTCAAAAAGTAAACTTCTTTTTTTCCTCCCTTCTAAAATTTGTTTTTGTTTTTCTTCATATTCATTTCTTAAAGTTTCATCAATGTCTTTAAATGGGTCAACAAAAACATTGATATTTATTAACCTTATTTCCTCCTATAATTTAAAAAAAACTACCAACGGCTTAAATTCTGAATCAACTGGTATCTGCTCGATCTTATCCAGAACATTAAAACCACCAACTACTCTAAAAACTTGAAATAAACAAACCGTCCAATAATAGTATGAAAATTATCCATCTGAGATGAGGCAGAAAATAAAATAATGCTAAAAAATTAATATTACTTACAATTGAGACCTGTTTGTATTAAGGCCATAGTTAGCCATAGTCACTATACCCCTAGCTAATTGTATTTTTATATTGTACCATCATGTTTAAGAGATTTGTCAAAATTATCCTTAAAAGTTCCACCCCAAGCAGATTCACCTCCTTTTCCTGTGCCAGTTGGATCTCCACCATTTATCTACTGAAATTAAAAACAAATACCATATCCCCAGGCATCATTCTATGAAATACTAAAAATTAAAAAAATTAACCTACTAGTATTATCGTAGTAGTTTCTTTTGGATAAAAGAATAAAGTTTTCACATGCTTCTGAAGTTATATCACAGTGAAGTTCAATATTTAGACAACCAATGTTAGTCATCATTTGTACGTATCCTTTATATAGATAATCAGCTTACCCTTCTTTTTAACTCGTTGGTAGCGTACAACATTTTTTTCAAATTTTACTTTTATTTATAAAATTAATTACACTTTTCTTGAACAGTAGTTGGAGGCGCAACAGTTGAAGTTACTGATCTTGACATACTACCAGTAGAATATATAGTCTAAAATAAGTCAAATGCTAAAAACTTCTTTATAATATATTGGATCGTCAACATTAAGTTTCCTATTTGATTCGTATATTTCAAAGTTGGGTAAAGTAAAATTCTCATTTAACTCTTTAATTATATTTAGAGTCTCAACATTGTGCTTATTGATTCCTATATCGTTTCCGTTGCCTAAATATAGTAAATTATTTTTTATCATAATAAAATATTTACCCTTTTTATCAATCTTGAGGTTATTCTGGATATGATAAAACTCAATAACATTTTTACATTCAATTAATTTAGGGTTCTTTAGTATATTAATTAATTTACTTGTAATGTAATTATATCCTCTCGTTTAAATGCTTTTTCAGTCAATAAATCCTTATACATATTAGGCTTTATATTTAATTCTTCAACAGCCTTTTAATTATCTTATTATTACTTCATAAGAATAAACATTTCCCGTTGTTGCAATTGCAACAATATGACTACTGTCAGTAAAAACACGATAGAGGATTGGGCAATGATATAAACCTTTTAATAATAATTATGTACCATCATTATTTTTTGCAAAGTTTAATTTAATTATATCTTTCATGGTTAATTTCTTAGTTTATAAAAACAAAGCACTTTTCCAGTTATTGGGTCCAGTCCGTATTTTTTAATAAAGGAAGCAATGTTCCTTTCAAAGTAATTATAAAATACAATAAATCAAAAATATTTCCATTTCTCTCACAGCATGGGTCTTTAAAGGGTAAAAGTGATATGCTTTGTATTAATGCATAAAATACCTGCAGCAATTAAATGGCAATTTATTAAATTCTGCTCTTTCCCCAACTAAAAATTTGTTATAAAATTTACATTTTTTCCCACCAAAATCATCTCTCCATTCTTTTGATGTTATATATCTAAATTTTATAATTTAGTTTACAATTTATCTTGTTGATGTTGTTTCTTTCCCATTTTTGTGCATGCGTGTTAACAATCATGTATTTGATTAAATAACATGCAAGTTTGTGAACATAGTGCATAATTATTCCTCAATAATTTAAATAAATTATTTTAATTTTGTTAATAATTTTGTCAATTTCTATTAATTTTATTCTGCTTAAAATGCTAAACTTAATAATTTAAGTAATTTTCGTTATTTTTCGTAAAAAAAATCTAGAAGATTTAAATTGTTAAAAAAATATGGCTTGAGGATTTTAAACTATTTCCTGTATGTCATATAATTGGCACTTCTACGTTTACCCAATATTTTTTAAAATAATATTTTATTAAAATAAATTAATATTTAATAAAATTAAATTAAATTAAATAAATAATATATATATAATTAAAATATTTTAAAAATACTCTTCTTATACACAATTTTTATTAAATCGATATTTTTTTTAAACCCCATTAAATAATGAATGTTT
>CAKKLC010002226.1:17230-27278 GCA_918559645.1 Ceratonova shasta | reverse complement strand
TTTTTGTATATAAAGAAACTTTCCTGTTCCAACTAAAACGGAAATGTAAAATTTCTAGGGACGGAACGGTAGTAGACTGGCTATCTTTCTGCTGGGAAGTATGCGTGATGTATTTTGCAAATCATCCAAGGGTGATTGGAGGCAATGGGCGAACGGTGGAAATTGACCAAATGGCTTTCTTCAAAAGAAAATATAGTGTGGGCCGCGTTGTACGTACACAGTGGATCTTTGGGGGATACGATGTACTTGATAAAGTGAGATTCTGTGAGGTGGTTCCTGATTGTACCAGCGAAACCATATTCCTATTATCTTCAAATACATTAGCCCAGGCACAATGATTCATTCAGATTGTGCCAAAATCTATGATACTCATTCTGATGTAGGTTACTTGCATCAGAAAGTAAATCATAGCAAAAACTTTGTAGACCCGGACACTTAAGCCACCACTAATCATGTTGAGTCTATGTGGCAAAAGGGCAAAATTGGGAAGAAGGTGCGTTACGGAACTCACAGAAGCACTTTGGATGGACATATGTTTGATGAATGTAACGTCAAGAATTCGGATATAATTTGGCAGCATTTATTGATCATATACAAGAAACATACCCCTTTAAATAATGAAATATTGTATTTTTTTAGAATAATAATTTAAAATATTATAATTTATTTTTTTAATAATAATTAAATATTTTTATTAATTAATTAATTATCAGTTAATTAAATTAAATAAAAAAAAATATGGGGAAAACGTAGAAGTGCCTATAATTTGAGTTTTTATTAGAATTTTACATCCGCTTAGTGTACTTAAAATATTAAATTTTACTGTTTTTCATATTGAGTCAGTAAGTAAAAGTACTGAACCATAAAATTCAGATACATTTTTATCATGAAACAAAATTATTCAATAATTTACCTGCGATTTTAGTGTTTTATGCCGCGTGTTTTTGGTCTTTTCATATAAAAATATATAGTTTTACAGTAAACTCTATCGGGTATTCGGAATATAAATATAAATACAAAAACTGAGAGCAGCTGAATGTAAAACTCCTTTTGGACGTATTGCTTACACTTATAATGAAGACAGCAATTTCTTGGATTTTAAAAGTTTGAGTGAGGTTGAAGATGATGGATTGTTTGTAGACTACGAGAGTAATTCAATAGTTGATTACGATCATGATGTTGCTTATTAAAAATTTTTCATTTTTGAATAATGAACCAAAAAAAGTACCACAACAACTAATTTGTGTTCATGCACGTTATAGCGCATTTTATTTTTTATAGTACATTTTATTTTTTTAAAAATTTACTTTTTTAAATGGGAAGAAAAAAGGGATCGCAGAAAATAGTAGATGAGGACAATATTTTGTCAAACGATGATATCATGGAATTAACAATAATCAAATCTTTCATTTAGCATGTTATATCGACAAAATGTTCTCAAAATAAGTTTCATGTTATGAAAAGACTTATAAATAATAGCAGTCCGTGCATCTCGTGTAGGCATATGAAAAGTATGATATATAAGGTTAGGAAGGCTTCTGTAGATGGATTCTTTTGGTCATGCAGTAATCCGTTTAAAATTCGAAAAGTATACGGTTTAACAGTTTTTTTAAAGGATCTATGCTTAAATTTAATACTAATTTTAAAATAATGCATAAATATTTCAATTGTATTTCTTGACATTTCATATGATTTAAACATAACTCGTAATACAATTATTGATTATTGTAGTGTAATTTGCGAATGTATCGCTGACACAAGCAAAGGAATAGGTGGGTTTAATACTGATGGTACACCGAAAATAGTTGAGATCAATAAAAGCTTATTTTTTAAGCGCAAATATAATCGAGGAAGGCTAATAAATTGTCAATGGTATATAACTTGTGTGAGAGAGAAACCAAGAAAGTATTTATTATTTACGTAGGAAATAGAAATACAATTATAGTTGTAATATTACAAAATGTACTTCCTGGATTCAGTATTTATACAGAAAATTGGAGAGCATATAAAAGTGCTTTTATACGACTAGATAAATTTGAAAATGACACTGTAAACCACACCTATAATTTTGTAAATAGAGAAATTCCCCGAGCTTCATACATACATACAACGTAGAAGGTTTACGGTCCAGACTAAAGTCTTTCTTACAAGAACACAATTGAATTAGTCAGTAACAGCATCATGAATTTCTAATACAGTTTCTTTTGCAATATAAAATCGAAAGAAGAAAACTTTTTAAAGTTTTTATTACTCTAATAAACGATTATTTTAATTTTTTACTCTTAATTTTTTTAAAAATAAAATGCGCTATAACGTGCATGAATCTTAATTATTATAGCCTTTTCAGAGTTCAATTTCAAATATCTAAGCCAGATGAACCTCTACAGTATTTCAAACTATTTGCTATTTATGGGATTTTTCAATCAATTTTAACATAAATTAAACTTTGTAATGTTCCACTTTTCGAAAACTCACACATGAAAGAAGATCAAGATTGAGATGGTGATCTAACACAAATTGAGATAACTAAAGATTCTTATTCTCATCATTTTAAATCAAAATTTAGTAAAAAAATAAGAAATGGTAATTTATTTTAATCTCAATGTTATGTTAATTACACCATACATTTAGCCTATTATGAATATCAATTATTTCTTTCTTCTGAAGTCTTATTTGCATTTTTTTGCTAATAAAGCACTTACTGAGCAAGAAAAAAATACTGAAAAATTTTTTAATATGCTAAAAGTATTTTTTTAAAGTTGTTGCTTACAGATTCTCGATAAATTACATATCAGAACAATAAATAATAACTATAGAATTAGATATGTTCTTGAAATAATAATTAGCCATGAAGCAGTATTTACCACTAAACAAAGTGCGATTTGGCATCAAATCGTACTTTTTCTCTTAATTATGTATCATTTTTATTTGAATAGAATGATCAACTGCTTTTTTTTCGTGCAAGATATAAAAAAAGTTTTATTTCAAAATAGAATACCAATATACAAAGTAGTAATTTTGATATGTTAGGAATATTAGTGTTTAATTTAATTCAGCAACGCTTGCCAATCACCTAGAAATATATTATTCTTCCACATTCACTCTTTCATATATAAATGCAGCTTTTCTCCATACATACCTTTCATGTTTTTGATACGCCTAGTGACATTTTCTCAGTAAAATTCAATCATTTGTGTATTAGCTTGCGTAATTGAGTCCACAAGGAACATACTGTGGTTGGCGCGCCTGTGATTAAATTTGAGTATTCAAATGTTATTATATGCCCTCTATTCATCACTGGGAATAATTGACCCTAGTCTGCACATTCTCATTATTATTTATAGTAATACATCTGCTGAACTATTCTTCACTAGCTCTAGATACATCCTGATTGTAGTGTAGCTGGCGTCCGCAATGACAAAAACTCAGAGCTCTGATTTAGTAGCCCTGACCTATTCTCCACTAGCTCTAGTTATATCCTGATTGCAGTGTAGCTGGCGTCCGCAATGACAAAAAACTCAGAGCTCTGATTTAGTAGCCCTGACCTATGGTTCTTGGCTTATGATGGAATAGACTATCGTTAATTTAGCAGATAAAATATCTTTCACCCAACCTGGTCGGGTTTGCTTCCTCGTACGTGGATGTCTAATTACAAACTATAAAAAAAGACGATTAAAACGCTTTCATCATCATCTATGCATCTCGTTGTCTCGGTTTGAGTAGCATCTCCAAGCCATTGCCGCAGCAGCTTAATTCCGGTTTTCAACTCACACTGGAAATCTTCAAACACAGAGTCTTTCCTAATGCTGTGGTATTTTTTATACGTAGTACACGGAGGGTTCATACACCAGAAAGTAAGGAAACAACATTTCTCCAGTATGCTCTAACAACCATATCGGTAGACACTGGTCACACTCAAGATTCCTTATCAACAATCCAGTCTCTTGCAAATATTTTATAATCTCTGCGGTCCTGGAGTTGATAATTGGATCAAGTATAGTTGCAAAAAGTGATATCTCATTAAGTATCTAAAATTTATTTATTTATTTTTTGATTGATTATTTTATTTGAAAAAGGAGTTTATCCGAAATGAATTCACACAAATATGATCAAAAATTCAGTTGAAACAATCAAAATTCAATCTTAAGACATTGATAATATAAATGATTTCTAAATTTTATACTTGATAAAGTAATTTCTTTTTATATAAACAATTACTACTCATCGCTAAAGGTCTTGATAGAACTAATTGAAAACAATACTGAGGCAGTTGTTACTGTGCTTTAAAATAGAAAAGTATCTTCACATATTAAAAAAAAGTATCTAACGATCAAATTTTTACAAAGTATTGTGCAAAATTAATCTTCTTATAATACTACGACAAAAAAAATCAATGATATTAACTTTTCATACTGGTGAAGTTCGGGACGTTTTTAATTATCATGGCAAAAAAGGAATGCCCGTAATAATATCAAATTACATTGCCAAAACGGGTGCTGTGGATCTTTCAAACCAGATGCTTACATTATACCTGGTGAAAGAAAGAGTTACAATGTTTAGTATGAAAAATTATACAATAATCTCACATGAACAAACGTTCTTTGACTTTTATCTATTATTAATGAAATAAAGATAGTAAAAACTTATATTTAGCTCCATTTAAAACTCATTAACCATTTTTTTAAGTTTA
This sequence comes from Ceratonova shasta, assembly GCA_918559645.1. Lineage (NCBI taxonomy): Eukaryota > Metazoa > Cnidaria > Myxozoa > Bivalvulida > Ceratomyxidae > Ceratonova > Ceratonova shasta. Next base: position 22,588 of record CAKKLC010002226.1, on the reverse strand, counting down.
AAATTTGTGCCAATACTAAATCCACCTAACCATTCGGTAACAGTTTGTAGGTGAGCCAATGAGATTTCTGACTTGTCATTTTACAATCTATTTATCTATCACAGAAAATAATGTTAATGGAGAGAAAATTTGTGTAGTTTTTTCTGCCAAGAAAGTAAATGGTAGAAAATCTCTTAATGAATCATATTACAAATATATTGTATGAGATGGTGGTAAGTTTGCAGCACATTGATTTCAAATCTATCAAAATTTATTAAATTTAATACCAAACTGATATAAAATTAAGTCTTGACCATGTATTTATGCTTAAAACTTATTTCTTGCCTTTTTGTGTTACTTAATAGTACCACATTATACAAAAATTTTTAAAAAAATTCCTCATTTTAGTACGTTAGGAATTACTGTATTCTTATTTAATTATTTAAATAAAAAAAGAGCTGAGCTTTTAAAAACTTATATAATCTGGATTTGTCTCTTTATATATACTATTTTAAGAAATAAATATAAAAAAATGTTGCTTATTTTTGGATTGTTTTTATTTACTTTAAATAATCAATTAAACCTAGAATTTCTCTATATTTTTATGTAAACTCTAATAGAGTTATTTTTAAAGAAATAATTAAATTTTTATATTTTACATTAAAGTTAATAATAAACTTCCTTCTTTTATGATCAAGATCCATAAACCTTTTTTTGGGCAATTAATAAAATAAATTTGCGCAATTTATAAAAATTGTAAAATCATTTATTTAGCTTCCATTATGTTATTTTGTTCAAAAATAAGAAATATTCTTCTTTTGTAAACAACTTTGAATTTTCAATAGCCTATTCTCAATTTTTGATATTGTTCACATTGTTTTTTATTCAGACTAAATACTCCAATTTTCCTACAATTCAGTTATAGCCTAACTAATTCTTCTTCTGCATGTAAAACATGTAATAATCTCGGTATATTGGGGTGTGATACTTGAGTCCTTACATTTAGAGTTCTATGACATGCTTCGACTGCATTTGTTGTTCTTGGAATCTTTAACAATACTCTTCCATGATCAGATAATATTTTGTGGGAAATCTGGTTGACTTGGTTACTAACTTTAATTCATCAAAGATTCCAATATACGTTGATTGAAAATAATCAAGAAATTTAAAAATATTTTCATTACCATTCGATAATAAGTATTTTTCACATAATTTTTTATATTCTTCTAAAATATCATCTGGATAAAAAAATGCTAGGTTCAAAATACTTTTTATAAAAAAGTTAAAACAGGTATCGGTTTTATAAGTTTTGTAATCCATAGATTTTGATTTTTTTATAAAAGGATTGACCTAAATGAAATATGCAAAAATTAATTTTACAATTATCAAAAATCATCATAGCTGCATTAAAAATAGATGTTTCAAAATCTATTATAATATTTAAGGGCTTAAATTAAAATTTTAATATAAATATCGCAAAAGACTATAATAAGATTTTTCAGTCTTGTTCGATAAAAACACAAATATAACGGGCACGATTTTTTCTATAATCAATGAATAGAATTAAAAAAGTTGGTAGAACTCCCAAGGGTAGGAACTAAATGTTTCATCTATGCATATGGTATGCAATTCTTTAACAAATGAAACTATATAATCCAAGTAGAAAACAATTAATCGGTTTTTATCCTCCATGCGACTATCATATCTAAAAAATTTTTGAGCACTTATTTTTTTTTAGATTCGGTTGTATGTCTTTGATTAAGGGATTATAATTATTGTTCACAAATGTGCCCTCTTTGGTAACAGAATTTCGCATGTGAGTAAATAAAGAACATTTTTTTTATCATCGTCTGATAATGCCGACGTAATTTCTGTTATTATCGAAAGACTGCAATCCAGTGTTTTATTTACTTTCTTTTTAAATTTTTCTTTGACTTCTGCTCTCATCTATCTTTTTTTTCTTGCAGAATGCTATGTTGTTGAGACTCTATAATTGTATTTTGGCGATTAAGTGTAAAAGATCCTTTAGAGTTTTTTTCACAGCATCTGAATGTCTTTTAATATTCATTTTCCCATGATAAAAATAGCTATTATTTTCGTATTATATAATTGTCTTGTTTTGTTTCGTTTTATGAAATTGCATTAGGGTAATATTTACTAAAAAAATTAAATTAGTTGCGCAAAATTAATTTTTAAATTTGCGCAAATACCGTTTTTAAATAAATAATTAAATTTCTATATTTTTACATTAAAGTTAATATTAAACTTCCTTCTTTTATGATTAAGATCATATTCCTTTTTTTTAAATGCAAAATTATAGAATCAAACTAAAATGTTTATGAAAGCTCCCAACTTTATTTTATTTTCAATAACTATATTCTATGTGATCCCAATCTTTTATGATTAATTTCAAGTTTTTTTTATTCAAATAAACATTGTTCATTAAAATATAAATGATTTTCTTCATTTAGAGCACGTCATATAATATAAAATTTGTTGATTGTATAAATGTAGCAGTCAATATTATAATTTGCCTATCAAAATAATAAATACCTTTAAATCTAATTTTATAAATGACTATTAAATAATATTATTAAAAAATTTATGATAATAATTCAGATTTTTTAGATATCCCAACATCTTTTGATAAAAAAAACTACAATTATCACCCTTTATCTTATTAGAATTGTCTCATAATAGTTTTTTTAGTTGGGTCTATGTATGGGAACCATAAAAATCACGTTTTTAACTAAACAGAAAATAAATTTTCAATATCAATAACGGAGTGTACGGTTTGAGGAGCTATATTCGATATTAGGTGATATCCTCATCATCGCAAAAACATGATAGTGATGTATTCTAACATTGCCAATCCAAAAAATATCATTAGAAATATCTTTGCGGTAACAACCCTAATAATTTTATTCAAGTAATATCTAGAAAAGTTCTTTCCATTTACAGTCCTTTCATAAATGTTATGTTTTATCATACTATATTTATTTCTTGCTTTAACTACTGAAATATTTATACTTTTAGCTGTACTTAAATACATATAAACAGCACTTTGTCCATACTAAAGCCTCTGCTTGGCGTTTTATTTTCAAAAACGTGACTATAAATTAAAACAGAGTTTTTATCGTCCCTTTCAACCTTAACTACCATAAAAGCTTGCGTAATTGGTCCTGAAATCTATTTTTTAAGGCGGATTTCTACGCTTTGATACCAATATTGCATTTTTAAAATGTAACGAAACTCCCTTAAAGACCTGTCGATTACACTATTTGATAAGTCTATTTTGAAAGTACATTTAACCAAATCTACCATCTCTGATTATTTTTTGGTGCGTTCCGCTTTGAAATATATTAGTAAACCTCCTTCATTTTTAATTTTGAGCGCCTTTAACAAATCTTTAAATGACAAATACCTGACCAGTTTTACAATATTATGTAAGGTTCCTTTTAATCAGCTGGTAATTGGTCTTCTACAAAGTATCAAGACAGACACGTAATGACCTTGTATTATCTTTGCATTTATGCGTTCTTTGAAATTATTGGCAACTTTTTGTCCCCTCAAAATTTGAATGCTAGTTGAAAGGGAGTTTTCGAACCATAATCCTGATGTTTCCCAGGATAATCCAATTAATTCTTTATTTCATGCATTATTGATTCTGATACTTTATCAATGTGAAAACGATTTTAATTTTCATTCTTATCTTGACCTTTTTAAAGAGTTAAAATGTAGCTGTATAACCAAAACTGTCGCCGAAGTTGTTTATTTTTTAATGTGAAGCAGGGGTAAGAAAGAAACTATATTTTTTATAGTTAATATTCATCATATATCAATAAAACACAACACCTAATATAATAGAAAAATAAACATTACTTCGTAAATATTACAATAATACAACACTACTACTAAGTTAGGAAAATTGTTACATTACAACGCATTACACCCAAAACATTAGATTTTATCCAAAGAAACATTAAACTCAAATTGAAAGTTAATCCAAATTGTTTTCTACATCATGAGTTATGCGAATTTTGCTGCATATTAAATGGCTCGCTGCATCTAATAGAGCCACAGCTGTTCATTCATCCATCCATCCGATACTCATTCCAATACTTGAAAAGCCTCTCATTAAATGACCTTACATCGGTACATAGGACTAATACAGCATTGCCTACGACAAAGAACTCCACTTTGAGTGAAACGATCTTGGCTTCCTTGTGTAGTAGTTGTACCAACAAGTAAAATGGCGATTGTCCCCTTTGACCTCTTGTTTTTTACCTGTTATATTAGCCTTCAAAATCATTATTAGTGCAAACCTCTTTCATAAAAACTGACCAGTCACTAGGAAAGAATACACCGCTATCGATCTAGTGGCCCTCTACATAGTTAAAAAGTTGAACTATTTGGGTTTGCAAATCTGGGGCTATCCGTAAATTGTTGGTTAAAATTGTATGGGTGTGTTTATGTAATATAATGGGTAAATCCATCAATCTTGTGCAAATTTTCTTTGTTCCTGCATCAGCATAATAGAACTGCAGTAAGATAAGCCTCTAAATATGCCTGTATAAAGCTTGGGTGAATTTAAAAAGACAACCAGATACGTTCAGGTTTGGGAACACAAAACGTATACTCTACCACATTGCTTTTTCAAAGTTAAAAATCACATGCCCTACGTTTTCCTGGTACGGTATAAAATGCACTATATGCTGCAGAACAGCAATGTAATCACCGGGATCGACGTCTGAACATGACAAAAATAACCAGCGGAACTTGCTTTATAGTCGTTTATTTTTTTTACTAAAGCATGTATGCTGAAAAGTTGGCGATACGCCGCACCAAGTTTGAGCCTCTTGGAGTAGTGTTAGCATTTCGTATGTTGCCAATATAATATGTCTTGCTACTTCAAGTTGCACATTATCTACCTAAATCCTTCGGTTATATGTTACATTTTGATGTTGGAATCAAGAGTAGTTTGATTGTTTGCATGTAGTTTCTTTCTTTTTTTGTTGACTTGGCGGAATAAATTTGGTTTGAAAGAAGAGCTGGTAGCATCGGTATTTAATCGACTGTTAAATTTGTTCTAAAATTACCGATGCAGATTCAAATACTTAAAGTGCCCCAAATTCTTTTTCCTCACGTCTACATTGAACAACTTTTATCAATCCTGGCTGCGCACCACACCTATGTCAGTATCCTCCTGGTTAGTAAGAACTATTAACGGGTAAAAATGTCACTTGCCCACCACAGATGAGTCCAGTCCTCTGCCTAGTAGTGCATCTCCAAGTGTTGTTAACGTCACGACGCTTGTCAACCTTCAAAGTGTATGAGCAATCTTTAGTGTCAACTAGCATGTCTGTATCCTTTGCACTA
>CAKKLC010002226.1:2572-13277 GCA_918559645.1 Ceratonova shasta | reverse complement strand
AAATTTTTTTTATTTTATATTGTGAAAGTAAGAATATTTATATGGATTATGAGGAGCTTAGCAATTAAATAAATATAAGATCTCACTCAACAGTATGCGATTGGAAGAACTTTATACGCGATATTATATTGACCATTTAATTATTTTCGGGCAAAAAATAGGTGGACCTCTTAAAATCGTACAAATTGACGAATCCCGTATCACAAAAAGAAAATACAACATAGGAAGAATTTTAGTTAACGAAAACGTATGGATTGTTGGTGGGGTCTACGAAGAGGAAAAAGTGTTCATGGTCCTAGTTGAAGTGAGAAATAAAGCCACATTGAATAAAATAATTAATGACAATGTCCATAAAGAGTTAATCATACGTACCGATCTGTAGGGTGAATACAATGATCTTGCTGATCTCGGATACTACCATGAAATAGTAAATCATTCAAGAAATTTTGTTTCCGAGGATGGCGTACAAAGAAATAAGATTGAAGCTATCTGGGGAGCAGTCAAAAGGAAATATAGGTATATAACGAACAAAAGTCCAGAACTAATGTATTCCTACATTGCCAAATGTATTTTTGAAAGAAAGTTGAATAATAACGAAAGATTGTCTGAAATGATTAAGAAAATTAATGCTACATATTTACATTATTAGAAATCGCGTAAGAGGGGTAAATTAGTTTAAGCAATAATTTTTTTTCTTCAATATTTTAATGTATCAATATTATCAATGTTATAATCAATACCCGCCCTTATAAATTTACCAAAAATTCCCGATTGGGGCCCTTAGTCTGTACTTTAGCCCAGTTTTTCGTCATATTCAAATTAATGTTATAAAACTTAAATTTTTAATTAAATTCCACTTCACAACTTTTATTAAAAAAAACTTCATTTTACCGATTATTTCCAAACTTGATGATGTCGAATTCTACTTTAAGAAAGATTATTGCTTTATAAAAAAATTAAATTTCAGCAAAAAAAATAATAAATAATCCTTTTGTAAAATATTGCCAATCCAAAGATTACAAAATTACATATGAGATATAACCACTTTAAGTAGTACACACGTTTTTAAATACTTGCGCAAATAAAAATTTAATCCTTACCTTTTAATTTATGCTTTTTTAAGTTAGTTTTTAAGTATTTGAGAATGGAGAAGGATTTTGAAAAGCTAAACGAAGAATTAGGTAATTTAAAGTTGGAGAATCATTTTGAAAAAATAGAAAATATCGCCGAGTATATAAAATTGGGAAAATGTAAAAATATAATAGTACTAGCCGGAGCTGGTATATCTACTTCTTGTGGTATTCCTGATTTTAGATCCAAAGATACCGGGATATTCTCTAAACTTGAATCTTATGATTTACCTTATCCGGAAGCTTTATTCGAATTAAATTATTTTAAAAAAAATCCCGAACCGTTTTTTAAATTCACCAAAGTAGTTTTACAAACTATGCTTGAAGCAAAACCTTCTATTACACATTATTTTATAAGATTATTGGCTGAAAAAAATTTGTTGAGAAGAATATATACTCAAAATATCGATGATTTGGAAAAAAAAGCGGGTGTTCCTAAGGAAGTAATTGAATATTATTACTGATATAGTTAATCTGTCAAGCTCATGGAACTTATTCAAGTGCGAAATGTTTAAATTGTGGGAGGAAGTTTAAATTAGACGATTTGAAAGATAAATTAACTGGTGATGATATTCCAAAGTGTTATTCATGTGAAGGCATAATTAAACCTAAAATAATTTTTTATGGTGAATCTTTACCAGAAAAATTCTTTACTTTTTGCCAAAAGGATTTTAAAGTTTGTGACTTATTGATTGTGCTAGGTACATCTTTAAAAGTTTACCCTGTTGCTGGTTTAGTGTCTCTTGTAGATGATAAATGTCCTAGATTATTAATAAATAAAGAATATTTACCACAGTTTTACAATTCTAGAAAATGTGTTGATGATAATAACGAAGATTCTAGTTCTTCTAATGGTTTAATGGAGGAAATTCAAGATCGGGGTTATTTTAATGACGTTATTCATTTAGACACAACTGATAGTGGTTGTAATATTCTAGTTGATTTACTTGGTTGGAAGAGTGAACTTGATATGTTGATAAATAAGTAATTTATATTTTTTTCAATTATTGATGTTAATTTACTGAGAAATGTTAAGGTTTTTATTTTAATTAATGAATCAACTTTTTCTATAGATTATGCATCAATTTTCTATAATCGTATCCATTATATATAAAAAAAGTACTTTGTATTTTTAAACTTTTATTTTTCCTTTTAGGGAAAATAATTCTACATTATCAATATATACAAGAATACATAATAAAATGATGGCATTTTCAAATTTTTAGAATATAATAAAAATATTTGTTTTCAAAAATTGACTACATGAGAATTTTACACCCGATGGAAATTTAAAAAAAAATTGGTCGAAAAAGTTCTAAAAGAATAATAGAAAGCGATAAAGTATTCTCTGATGAGTAAGTCACAAGTTTAAGAATTTCATAGGCTTATATAAGTGATAATTTCATTAATCACCAAGTCAAAAACATTTATCTTGCTCGGTTGGAACTAATAAAAAATGAGATAAAGTGCGATAAATGTGGATCAAATCGTCAAATGGGATATGTAAAGAGATTCTCTTGCATCGAAGGATCTGTGTGGAATCGTATAGCTCCATATAAAACCCAGAAAAGCGTAAAGTTTTGTATCTTTGTTGAATCATCAAAGTTACCGATGAAAACAATAATAATGATTATGTATAAATACATTTAAAGAGTGCAATTTTGTAAAATTGCACATAAAATTAAAAATTTCATCCAAGACCTAAAGTATGTTTGCGAAACAATAAGGGAGATAATCATCGAGGATGTAATTAATAATAAAGGGATGATTCTATGAATATGGTCAACCAAGGATTTTTGGAATTGACGAAAGTTACTTTTTTAAATCTAGGTACAATAGAGATTGGTTTACTGAAGGATCGTGGTACATTGAGTGGAGAAAGGGCATCCAGGCGTACATTTTTATTAACAGTTATAAATAGAAACAAACAATTGTACGGGTTATTTTGAAAAATGTATTACCGGGTACCAGTATAATAAGTAGGGCAACCAAGTTGCAAAAAGTTACATTTTTTGCAACTTTTTCATTTTTTTGTTGAACTTTTGCAACTTTTAATCCCCCAAAAGAGTGACGTTTTTAATCAAAATCGTATAAAAATACAAAAATTTATATAAAAAAAAAAGAATTTTTTCTTGGTTCAAATTGCTTATTATTTTGTTCTGTGCTGCGTAAAAGTTGATTTTTCAAGAAAAATTTCTGTTGAAAAACATAGAAGCACTTAAAAACATCATACAACTTTAGCTTTAATAAAAAAAGAAACTTTGATTCAAAGTTTTTTGGTAAGTCCTAAAAAGGATTTCCATTTAATTTTGCTTGATTCCTACCTTGTAGCAGTAATTGCATTATATAAAATTAGAAATCCAAATTTGATTATATGAAATTTTAAACTGCCAATAGAATAAACTACATATAGCTTAATTGAGCCATTATTTAATTTAAAATTAGATTATTTGTCTAAAATCTTTGCAAGGTAGAGAATAGTGATTGGATTTGATGAATCAGAGATAAAAAGCAAAAAATATTGTAATATTCTTGCATCAAATTTTGATCAATCTAATAAATTTTTTGCATTCGATTTTGAAGAGATGAATACTAATATTATATCTTCTCAAGTTATTTCTTTAATTGGGTTAGCTTTGCAAAAAAATTTAAATGCACATTGAACAATATCGATATTATAATTTCTGACTCATCTACATATATGGTAAAAGCTGTTAATGATATTTAAGCATTATATCTTTTAATCAGCCAGATTAAATGTATAGCCCATCTTTTGCACAAATGTTTATCCAGATAAAAAAGGATTTTTTTTTGAGAATGTGGATTGTTTGATTTCCTGATCAGAATGTTTACGGTAAAAAACAGAAGTCATAAAGAATTAGTTCACTACATCGGAGATAACCCGATGTTGTTGTCACTCGATGTGCATTTAAATTAAGGCATCTCTTTATTATGTTTTATTCTTGCCGAATATAAAAGAAATAATAAATTCTTGTGTTTTCAAGGAATTATTGTATAAAGTTTAAGAAGGCAGTAATAATACATCACTAACAGCAGGCTTTGTGATGTTTAAAATGTGTAACGAAAGATTATTCCATTATTAGATTATCTTGAGAATAATGATTTTAATATCAAAAGTGCATAAGGCGCTGTTTTTTATTAAAAATTTTTATTTAAAACCAGTCAATATAAGATTATATATTAATCAAAGATTCCAGAACGGAGATTTACAAAAAAAAGCATTAATGGATGATCTAATAATTTTTCTGCAATGCATATAAATTGCAAAACTGCCCACCAATTGCAATTTGTGTTGAAAGAAGCTTTTTAATATTAAAGAAATTATTAGCATATGATCAAAATTTAAAAAAAAAGATAACATAGTAAAGTATTTTATTTGCTATTTTAACTCTAAAGAAGAGGAAGCGGAGAAGACAGAAAATTTTGATGATAACAACTAAAATTAAAATAGTTTAATTTAAAATTATTTTATATTTTTATGTAATAATATCGTTGTAAATTTTTGCAACTGTTTGGTTGCCCTGGTAATAACAGATGAGTGGGGCATATAGTGCTACTCTAAGACGATTGGGTGGATATGAACACCAAATAAAGATCTAGCACATACTCAGCATATTAAAGAATTTTTATCTGTCTCTAAAATTTTTCTGCATAGTAAAAATGGAATAAATTTGGATAGGCGCTTTGAGTACCTATAAAGAAATTTTGTGGGCTTTAAAAAATCTAAAAAAAACAGAAGATTTACTGAATTTTTAAAATTAATAAAATTTATTTAGTATGCTTCTTTTTTCTTTAATGTTTTTTTTTTCATTTTTATCGGCTTAAAATTCTCATGTACCAAAAATTATATTATTGCTTTCTTTCGCAATATAAACTAAAAAATAAGCAATTGTATTTTATTTGCTTATGTATTTCAAAGTTATCTTTTAAGAAAAATCCTTAATTTCGTGGCAGATTATAAATTTAATGTATCAGAATAATTTTTTCAAACTTTATGCTAAATATTAATATAGTAAGATTTAAACAGCCTATTTATTATTTGAAGCATTAATAATAGTTGTAAATGGTATTTATTAGAATATGAAACAGTGATTTTAGATGAAAATTTTGAATATTTACTTCACGTAAAAAATACAATGAATGTAATAAACTTGTTGTTTCTCACATTTAAATTTAAAAAAAATTAGAAGTACATTTTACTTTTCTACATCATTATTAGAACAAATAAGTAAGTTGATATTTTAAAGAAAATAATTTTTCTCTTTTTTTTAAATAGACATAAATGAAGATGAAAATATAATAATTAATAATTATTGAATATTATTATTAATTTTTGGTTGATTTTTATGTAAAAAATTTATTCGATGTACTCTTTTATAGGAATCATTATTTTTCAATTCTTAATTAAGCTAATAAAACCTTTAAAAACAGCTTACTAAATCAATGATTTCCACAATACAATACTTATATTATCAATAAATACAAATATGAAAACTTTTAATTAAATTTCTATTTTGTTAGAGTAGAATTTTAATGTCGAATAGTATATTTTTAAAATAATTTTTTTAATATAATTTACATTTATTTTAATATCTTTTCAAATAATCAGAAATATCTAGTTCTCATATTATGTTAGTTCTAATATATGATAAATATTTAATAATATTAATTGGTTCAAAAATAATAATTACCGAAATTTAGTATAATAGTTAATAATAATTAGTGTAAATTTTTATTCTTAATAGCTTATAATGTTTTTATAAACATAACTATATCAAAGATTAGATTTCATTGTACTTATATAAATAGAATTTTTCAATTAAATATAAATAGTATTTTCATGACTTTTTAATACTTAGTTTGCAAAATTAATTCATTTTAACTAAAATTTACTTGAATCAAGACAAAAATTTACAAAATTAATGATTTTTTATAATTAATAACAATTATTGTTATTCCTATCATCATTTACTATTCAATAGCTGTTATATTTTTCATGTACACCAAATCTTGCATATATTTATAATGATCAAGATGGAGGTTTAAGTATAATAACAATTATTGTTATTCCTAGCATCATTTACTTTTTAATAGCTGTTATATTTTTCATGTACATCAAATCTTGCATATATTTATAATGATCCAAATGGAGGTTTATGTATAATAACAATTATTGTTATTCCTAGCATCATTTACTGTTCAATAGCTGTTATATTTTTCATGTACATCAAATCTTGCATATATTTAAAATGATCAAAATGAAGGTTTAAGTGTAATAACAATTATTATTATTCCTAGCATCATTTACTATTCAATAGCTGTTATATTTTTCATGTACACCAAATCTTGCATATATTTATAATGATCAACATGGAGGTTTAAGTATAATAAAAATTATTGTTATTCCTAGCATCATTTACTATTCAATAGCTTTTATATTTTTCTTGTAAACCAAATCTTGCATACATTTATAATGATCAAAATGGAGGTTTAAGTATAATAACAATTATTATTCCAATCATCATTTACTATTTAATAGCTGTTATATTTTTCATGTACATCTAATCTTGCATATATTTATAATGATCGAAATGGAGGTTTAAGTATAATAACAATTATTGTTATTCCTAGCATCATTTACTATTCAATAGCTGTTATATTTTTCATATAAACCAAATCTTGCATATATTTATAATGATCAACATGGAGGTTTAAGTATAATAACAATTTTTGTTATTCCTAGCATCATTTACTATTCAATAGCTGTTATATTTTTCATGTAAACCAAATCTTGCATATATTTATAATGATCAACATGGAGGTTTAAGTATAATAACAATTATTGTTATTCCTAGCATCATTTACTATTCAATAGCTGTTATATTTTTCATGTACACCAAATCTTGCATATATTTATAATGATCAACATGGAGGTTTAAGTATAATAACAATTATTGTTATTCCTAGCATCATTTAATATTCAATAGCTGTTATATTTTTCATGTACACCAAATCTTGCATATATTTATAATGATCCAAATGGAGGTTTAAGTATAATAACAATTATTGTTATTCCAATCATCATTTACTTTTTAATAGCTGTTATATTTTTCATGTACATCAAATCTCGCATATATTTATAATGATCAAAATGGAGGTTTAAGTATAATAACACCCTAATTCATTTTAGAATTTAATTATTTTACGATAAAAAAATGTTTAACATTTTCACCATCAAACGGTTTTTACAATATTTCATGTACAAAACTTTTAGTTTTCGAAATACAAATGTACAGTTAAACAGATCTAATACAGTATAAACGATCTATAATGATTTTTGAATGGTATTTTTGGTTAAATTTAAATTTTACCGTGTTTAATTTCTCAATATAAATAATTTTAAATACTAGTATTATTGTGTTTGTAAACATTAAGGGTTCTTAATTATGGAATTTCTACTAATACAAGTATAAATTTAAAATTTTCTTTTTATGCTTTATTAAAGGTTAAGATAATGACAGAAACAAGTTAAATTCAAATATATTTATAAACTATCATAAAGTTTAAATTTTAATTAAATTACATTTATTTTTGTTCTAAAATAAGTTGTTAAGTAAACAAATTTAAAGATTTATTGTTGTTTCAGTTTTTGAAATTAGTTTGTTATTAATAAATTTTGTTTCATATGTATATTTTATATAAAAAAAATATAATTAAATTTGCTTATCTTATTTTATATATATTTCGTTTGATAAGATCTATTAAAATTCAACTTTATTAGTTAAATCTACTTTTAGATAATAATTTTGATTTATGATTGGTTTTTATATACTAATGGAAGAAACTCTCTTTACAAGCAGTGATCATGGTAAAAACTGACTAAAATATTGAATTTTGTAGGTATTACCTGCTCAACTTTAATTAAAGTTATTTAATTTCTTACATTTACCAAATTTATAATGTTTATCATCGATACGAATGAAGTATTGCTAAATATTTGGGAGTCATATTTGCACAATTTTTTAGTCTTTAATTTTTACTTTGAAAATATGTATTTGATGAATTTACACAAATGTAATAAAATGATTTCAATAATTTATGGATTTAGGGGGAGGGATTTTCAAGAAGAAAAAAATATTAAAAATAAGATTTTATTTCATTAACAAATGAATCATATATAGCAAAAGAATTTTCCAATTTTAGATTATCAATACATTCAAATTCTTTAACATAATAAATCACATCATCAAGTAATAAACTGTCTTGATATTCAAATTTCCTACTTCAAAAGTAAAATTAATAAAAACTGAAACAGTTTTTCAACATCTTTCCTAATTATATCGTAGTCTAAAGTCCAATCTGTGCCTGAATTTTCCTTTTTCCAAATTAAGCTTACCATGGCCAAGGAAATGGTCTATCATATATTTTTATTATACCACTATGAATATAAAAATAAAATGCTTTCTCTTCGGTAATAGTTTGCTAATGATATCTCTTTTTATCATTTTAAGAGTTTTTCTTCTTAAAAAAATTAAATGTAAAATTATTTTCCCCTTGCCCGAATTCATAAATTACCAATTTTTTGTCATTAAATTTTCAATGGTTGTTCTATTGGCATATTTTAAATAATTATTCTTTTTCCTATTAAGATCTATATTAAATCATCTATAAAGCTTCCTTTCTAACTTCCAAATAAATGTTCTTCCAGATTCAATTCAATAGTTAGTTGATCGTTTACTCTTAAAATTAAATTTAAATTCACTTTATTTTCAATATGGTATCATCTTTTTTTACAATCACAATCTCTTGATTACTAAGTATATTTGTTTTTATTTTATCTTCAAAATTAAACTGACTTTAGGATTTTTTTAATGCCATATTCATTTGTGTATATTGATGTATAAATAAATTTTTAATTAGTTATAATTTTTTTTAATTTTATTTATATTTAAAGAACCTAGAATATTGCTCAAATAGTTTATTATTCCTTCAACAATTTAAATATTTATTTTTACAGAAATAATTAAACAAAAAATTATAAATATAAAATCATTATAAAAATATTTAAAATATATATTTTTCCAAAAGTAAATTAAATTTTTAATAAATAAACAGTTTTGATTAGTAAAAATTATATCTTAGTAATATATATTTATAGTAAAATTATAAATACTTTTGGTTTAACTGATTTATATTGAAATAATTTCTGGTACTTTTCTGTTTTGCCACTGTATTAAATTATAATTATTAATTTGTTAAACTAAAATTTAATAAATTTTTTGAAAATTTTGTTGAGCATATCAAATTATTATATTTTCTTGATTAAAAATAGTGTTTTTACTTGAATTTTATTTTTATTACATTAAATATAGTGTATAAAGTAGTACAGCATTTTTTACTGTATATTACAATTATTTTATTAATAAATTTTTTTTTATACATAGGAAACTAGAAAGTATCGAATTTCTTATGATTTTAACATAATCCATTCAATTCATTAAAAATTTTAATATTAAAACTTTTAATCAAAATATTTTTATTCTTAATATGCAAGCATCAATTTATGTATCTAAATATTATTTAAAACTAATAAATATTTTCAAAAATGTTATTTTCAATTATTAAATTAATTATAAAAAATTTATATATCAGCATAATTAAAATACCAACAAAAAAAACAATACTCATAGACCAAAAAATCTCGAATATAAGCTAGACCCCATAATTTAAAATAAAAATCCACTTTTTTTCGTTTAACGCGCAGCTTATATAAGAGATTTGGTACTTGTCAGTTCCCCCCCTCATTTTAAAAATTGTTTTGTTATATGAAATATAAAATATTTAACATATTAAAATAAAAGGGTTAAAAAAACAATAAAGTATACATTATTTTTTTTATCTAATCAATGGGATAAGATTTTTTTATCATTTCAATAAATGCCCCCAAATCATCTCGAAATATTTTTTTCCAGGAATATTCAGCCAAATGGTAAGCTAACGCGCTCCTATGGGTCCCATAACGTAATTTATTTCCGTTTTTTGCTTTCTGCCAACTACTTTCTACGTGATTTGTAGTAGCGCCAGTAATTGGATCTACAAAATTTTTCTTATGGTTGACTCTAAGATGGGTATATCCATGATCCTTTTAGCCATTGTAAACTACAGCTCCGTCGGTCGTGATTATACTACCTTGTTTTACATGGTCAAAAATGATTGACCAGAGGGTTTCTCTTTTAGTATTTGGTACCATAAAAAAGAATGCTGTTTTTGTTTGGACTTCATACCCAGAAAAATCCATTAAGCCCTTACTTGTCTTCCACGGATATACTTTAAACGTACCATTACAGCTTCATCTATTTCAACCGAAACCCCAGGTACTCCAATGATTATGGGGTGCTTATTAAAATAAAGAACACAAATTTTTCTACAATAACTTAACCAATCAACGACAGTTTCGTTGGTGGTTATCCCCGTATTCCTCATTATGTTCTTTAATTATGTTTCATTATTTACAAAGTAGTCTATAATCATTAAAACCTGGGAAAATGTTAATA
>CAKKLC010002219.1:4229-24863 GCA_918559645.1 Ceratonova shasta | reverse complement strand
ATGTAACTTTTTTTGAAGATTCCCATTTAGCTTTATAAAATGTAAAAAAAAGACTATCTATTAGAAATGTAACTTTTTTTGAAGATTCCCATTTAGCTTTATAAAATGTAAAAAAAAGACTATCTATTAGAAATGAAACTTTTAGAAGATTCCCATTAAGATTTATAAAATGTTAAAGTCTTTCTATTAGATAGGGAACTTTTTAGAAGATTCCCATTTAGCTTTATAAAATGTAAAAAAAAGACTATCTATTAGAAATAAAACTTTTTTGAAAATTCCCATTTAGCTTTATAAAATGTAAAAAAAGACTATCTATTAGAAATGTAACTTTTTAGAAGATTCCCATTAAGCTTTATAAAATGTAAAAAAAGACTATCTATTAGAAATTGAACTTTTTTTGAAGATTCCCATTTAGCTTTATAAAATGTAAAAAAAGTCTATTAGAAATGTAACTTTTTTTGAAGATTACCATTTATCTATATAAAATGTAAAAAAAGTCTATTAGAAATGTAACTTTTTTTGAAGATTCCCATTTATCTTTATAACATGTAAAAAAAGTCTATTAGAAATGTAACTTTTTTTGAAGATTCCCATTTAGCTTTATAAAATGTAAAAAAAGACTATCTATTAGAAATGTAACTTTTTTTGAAGATTCCCATTTAGCTTTATAAAATGTAAAAAAAAGACTATCTATTAGAAATGTAACTTTTTTTGAAGATTCCCATATAGCTTTATAAAATGCAAAAAAGACTTAAAAATGGAACTTTTTTAAAAGATTCCCATTTAGCTTTATATAAAATGTAAAAAAAGACTATCTAATAGAAATGGAACTTTTTTTGAAGATTCCCATTTAGCTTTATAAAATGTAAAAAAGACTATATATTAGAAATGTAACTTTTTTTGAAGATTTCCATTTAGCTTTATAACATGTAAAAAGACTATCTATTAGAAATGTAACTTTTTTTGAAGATTTCCATTTAGCTTTATAACATGTAAAAAAGACTATCTATTAGAAATGTAACTTTTTTTGAAGATTCCCATTTAGCTTTATAAAATGTTAAAAAATCTTTCTATTAGATAGGGAACTTTTTAGAAGATTCCCATTTAGCTTTATAAAATGTAAAAAAAAGACTATCTATTAGAAATGAAACTTTTAGAAGATTCCCATTAAGATTTATAAAATGTTAAAGTCTTTCTATTAGATAGGGAACTTTTTAGAAGATTCCCATTTAGCTTTATAAAATGTAAAAAAAAGACTATCTATTAGAAATAAAACTTTTTTGAAAATTCCCATTTAGCTTTATAAAATGTAAAAAAAGACTATCTATTAGAAATGTAACTTTTTTTGAAGATTCCCATTTAGCTTAGTATCAAATATGGACTTTTTTATATTTTGAAGTTTTTAATATATAAACATGAATCAAGAAGACACTAAAAATAAATTCAGACCATACTATTGTTAATTGGAAAAATTTTACAAAATAAATTTATATGGAAAATATTAATTTATTCAAAGAAAAAATAGGTGGAGCTGAAATTGTGGTACAAATTGATGAATCAACAATAGCAAAAAGAAAATATAAACGTGGAAGGATTTTAATAAATTAAAAACATTCGTGTTGGAGGGGTGGATTATAATAATAATGTATTTATGTGCTTAACCAAAGTTAGAAACATTCAAAAATTAATAAATAAAAGATATTTAAGAAGATTCCTGTATTGTTACTGATGGGTGGAAAGGATACTGTAATTTAAATATGGGAGGTTTTGAACATGAGATTGTAGTCCATGAAAAGGAATTTGTAAATCAAAATGGTTTTCATACTATTAAAATGGAAGTAATTTGGGATTCTTCACAAAAAAATAGATATATTACAAACAAAAAAATAGATATATTACAAACAAAAAAATATGAAATAACCTCATCATATATAGCTATATATATATTTTAAAGAAAATTTAAGAAAAACAGGTTATCTCAATTTTTAAATAACAATAAATATGATTTATCTTCATTAATAATTAAATTTTTTTATTTTGAATTCTTTTTAAATTTAATTACATTTTTATTATTTTGCGCATGCGTGTTAGGTCCCTAAAGTGCATTTTATCGTATTTTGGTTTACATTAATGTGCATGGGGTTGAATCTCGTATAATTCAAAATAAAAAGCAAGTAATTTTGTAGAGGATATGATGAAAGGCTCATAATCTCTTTAATACGATATGCCTGAGTAATAATCTCTTAAAAGTTAATTTAAAAGGCACATAATCTCGTCTAAGTTTAAATCGAATTCTAGTATTTAAGTTTATTTTAATATCCATGAGAATTAATCTCGTAAAAGATAAAATAAAGCCAATTAATCTATGGATAGTTAAAATAAATGTTTTTAATCTTTAAAAATTTTATATTAGAGGTTTATTCTAGTGAAATTAAAAATTAAAGAGTACAATTTCTTTAAAGTTGAATTAAAATGCATAAAATCTAATTCAAATTCTCTCCATTGAAATGTATCTACTAAAATTAAAAAAAAAATTGACAATCTCTTGAATGTTAAAATAAAAAGCGCGTATTCTCGTGTTTATGTCTTTATTAAGTAAAATTTTTGTTAGACATCATTTTTATTATTATAAGCATCCTGGATTGTTAAGAGAGCCAAAAAAATTCTTTGAAAAAAAGGATGATCGAGATGAGAAAGTAGAACTAATAAAAAATTTAAGTTAAAACTCAAGAACAAGCAGGTATTAGAAGAACAGCATTTTTTGGATCTGGTTGGATTTAATAGAAAAGGAGCAAGGGCATTTGTAAGATGTGCAATAGTTGTACAACTATTAAATGTTTGTTTGAATGAATTAAAATTTGTTAGTGGACAAATGACTAATTTGGGCTATGATGTATCAACTGTAAGAACCCCAGAATATGAAGAAATATTAAATATGCCTTCTAATTACCATAAGGTTTCTATATTGTTGAAGGGAAACAAGTTGATAATAACAAGTTTTGATGGAAGTATTGGTAAAGTATTGGTAAATTTAAGATCCTGCATATATATTGAAAGATGTATTAAAGGCATTAAAAAAGAAATGTCCACTATCATTATCATCATTACATCCAAAGCCATTGAATGATAGAATTATGGTAATAGGTGCAAGATTAGATGATAAAGTATACGATATTAAACAGTTGGATGTAATTGATAAATATCCTGATCTTAATGAATTAAAAAGACAATCAGTATCGTTAATTCAACAGCCGGTTTCATATTTGTTACAAAATATATTAGACGATCCATTGAGACAACTTCAATATATAATAGAAAGTATAATTAAACAAAAAAAATGATATTTGTATTATGAGTCGGATATTATAGACTATTTTTATAACATTCAATGCATATAAGTTGTATAAAATTAAAGAAAATGATTTTTTTTTATAAATCAAGTTTTATTGCATATATATCGTAGATTTCTTTATAATTCAAAATTTATATAAAAAAATTGATAGTTTTTGTTACTCTTGGATAAGAAATTTTTTTGAAAATTAAAATATATTTTTTTAATTTGCTTTAACAGCAATGTCGAAAAATGCTTCAAGAAAACTGTCATATTAGTTTTATTTGTACTGAAATCGGAATAAACTATTTGTGATATATTATGTAAATTAATTAGTTCTAATAATATTTAAAAAATCCATCATGGTAAGAATTTTTTGGAAATATTGGAAAATTATTAGAAATTAAAATATATTTTTTTTAAGAAAAAAATCCTCTAAAATTAGATTAATATACACATTTTTTAAAGAAAATTGGTTCAATTTTCGAATCAAGTATCAATGGAAAATTTTATGTATAAGAGTCACAAAGTTCACAAAATTTTGTAGTTATTACATCATTTTTATTTGTTTAATAAATAAAAAATAAGTAACTGCCGGTTTTTCGGCGTTTAAAGCTTACTCGGCGGTTTTGAAAAAAAATAAAAAAACACATGGTGGGACAAAAAATGAATAAAATAACAGCAGAAGAGAATTTAATGATTTCAAAAGATATCATTAACATCCGAATCAATGCAGATTTTCTTTCTAATCAATTTTTAAGCAATGAATCACAAAATGAATGGCTTGCAAAGTTACGGCTTATTAAAAATCTAAGAAATTCTGACATGTATGTAAAATGACAACCAATGTCTCTTGTGTGTAGACTTTCTTCTCCAGATGGATATTATTTGGCATGTAAGAGACCGAGCAGACATATGATATCGATTCGTTCTGTGAGTTTTTTTTAAAATAGCCATCTTAATTTGAAAGTAATATTAAGAATATTATGCAAATATATGCTTGGAATTTTATTTGTGGATATTGCTTATGAATTGAATATTAACCATAACACTGCTGGTGAATGGGCCGATTTAACACGTGAGGTCATAAGTGAATATTTGACCGATAATAGTGAGAGAATAGGAGGTTATAATGAAAAAGGGTCGTGTTAAATCGTTGAAATAGAAGAAAGTTTTTTTTTTAAAAGGAAATATAACCTGGGATAATCAGGAATTGTCAGAGGTTTATTATGTGATTGAGAGAGGATGCAGAAAGACTTTTATGATTCCGATGGTTGACAGAAATGCTGACACAATAGTACGAGTTATTCAAGATAATGTTCTACCAGGAACTGAAGTTATAACGGATATGTGGCGAGCATATGAAACAGCGATATCAAGAATAAGGGATAAGGATGATAACACTTTTAATCATTCTCTTAACTTTGTGAACCTAAATAATAGCGAAAAACATACAAAAAATGTTGACAGATTATGGTCGCGTTCGAAGAATTTTTTTTCTTAGAAAAAAAATAGGCTTGAAACAAGAAGAACATTCTAAATATCTAATACAATTTTCATGAGAATGGAAGAGAAAAAAGAAAGAGATTTAACATACTTCTTGATTTTTTTAAAATAAAAAAAATTAAAAAATGATAGATCGATTGATTGATTGATTGATTGATTGATTGATTGCTTGATTGATTGATTGCTTGATATTTTAATTTTTTTATGTTTTTTTCAAAACCGCCGAAAAATCGGCAGCAACCAAAAAATAAACTATTTATCAAATTAAGAATAACAACATTCCTAAAAAAAATTTGAACTAAAATTTCAAATATTTTGTAGTGGTTTAGAACAGACTGGCGTATTCTCGTTCTCAAGTTATTATCCTATCAGACTAATTCTTTTAAAATTTTAATTTGGAAATTTTTTTTCCTGATTATTCTCTCAAGACGTTTTTAAGTATCAAAAGCCTGTATAATTAATTAGAATAATCTAATTTTTAAATAATCAGTTACAAAAATTTAGTTTATGTAATTTTTAATTGCAAGTGATTATTTTAATTTTAAGTTTTTAATTATCCTGTAACAGCTATCTTACTAAATCAACAATTTATTCTTATATATTTTTTTATAATCACAACATTATATTTTACAAAGAAAAATTAAAAAAATATATTTTATAATTGTGTAAAGGGGATCCAAAGAATTTTTTGTGGTGGCTTTGTTTTGGTTTGGCAAAAACAATAAGATTAAATGTAAAATAACTTTATAAAAAAAAATAGAAATCTTTAATCACGTGCATCTCCGTGCAGACAAAAAAGAGAGAATTTTTGGTGAGCATGAATTATTATTAAGTTGTATTCAAATTCAAACAATGCGACGGAATTTTTTAACTTGTCTTCTGAATTAGTGTTAGGTTTAAATTCTTTCCAGGATTGCTATAGTCTTTCGATATTATGGGTATGTAGTTCAAGATCAGTTAGGTCAAAAAAATTCAATTTATGATTTATTCGAGCATGCTCATAACCATATTGCTCGATCCCAAAATAGCCTTTCCAATAGTCTGCTATTATTCTAGTTCCTTGCACAATTTTTGTTTGAATAAAATTGTATAGAACAGATTTGTTTCTTCTTTTAGTTACAAATGGCTCCCACGAACTAAAACTTTTCACCTGCGAAAACATGACCAGCATCTTTTTTTCTTGAATATATATGGGTTTCGTCAATTTAGACTGTATGCCCAGATCTCCCGAGTTTTTCATTTGTTTGTTTAGAAAAGAGCAATTTTGATTTCCTCTTATTAATTGTTCGAACAACATCTGCGTGGTCAATTTCTAATTCTTCTCCTATTTCTCTTATACTAATGTTTAAGCAATGCAAATACACGATTTTTGAAATTTTGGAACATGGGATGTGCGCTCCTGCAAAGATGGACCCTGTATACATACCCTCTAGCTGGACATCTAAAGCTACCATTAATACCATGGCGTATTTTTCATTGTTCCAAGTTCATTTTCCTATTGCAGTCAGGACATTAAACCTCATTTTTCACTAGATTATTAAGACAAAACTGGTAAGTAGATTATTCAGTTGTTGTGTAAGCGATCAAATCTACAAATTTAGTCATGTTTTGGAGAGTTTTTTTTCTCTTTTTAAATTACATTTTTATCTTATTTAAATAAAATTAAAATTTTTTTTTATTAATTTTTTTTGCCCACCAAAAACAACACCATTACCGAATTTTTTCCAAAAGTTGGGCAATAAATACAGTTGAGAATAAAAATTATTTTTTAGAAAATTAAAAATTATTTTAATAAAATAAATTT
Organism: Ceratonova shasta; assembly: GCA_918559645.1. Lineage (NCBI taxonomy): Eukaryota > Metazoa > Cnidaria > Myxozoa > Bivalvulida > Ceratomyxidae > Ceratonova > Ceratonova shasta. The sequence continues at coordinate 18,222 of CAKKLC010002219.1, read as the reverse complement.
ATAAAATCTATTCATTATTAATAATAATTAGTATGCACATCTTTTTGAATCTTTCTTGAATATTGTTCTTATTATATTTCCATATGAATTCTTCTTAGAATTCGCATCAACTACAAGTCATTCAATATGCTTGAAGATTTTCCTATTTTAAAAAAAAAATAAAAGATTCGTCGTTCATTGTGATTAGTTTATTTTCATATTGGTCCAAACTCATCATAGTTTTTTTTATAATTTTTTTTTTAAGTTTTGGCGGGAAAATATTTAAAAAAAAATTTTCAAAATATTTGATCAACTGGATTTTATATTTGAATAATATTTAGTAATTTAAAGACCTATTTAATTCATTTATTCATCACAATTATTAAAAAAGTAGAAAAAAAGCTGTGTTGGATCAGATATTTATATTATTATTATACTTTATTTAAAATATTTATAGACTAAATTTATCAAATAAGACATGTAATCTTCATTTTTGTAACCCAATAGTTTCATTATCGCTATTTACCTTAAAAAAATTGAATATGATTAAAATTAGTAACAAATATTAATATATTAGATGCAGAAATCATTTTAAGATTTTTGTGAAGGATTTATTTTTGAATAAAATTCAATCAAATGTAAAAGAAGTTGCAATATTTCATTCTTAACCCTTTAATAACTAAATTATTAACTATATTGAATTGATAAACTATAAGTTAAATAATAGAATTTAAGTTTATTCGACTCAAACATGGCCAACCTATTCAATATTCATTATTTTCAAAGTATATTTCAAAATAAAAAAAATGAATTTTGACTGCATATAAAATTATTACTAATTTTGAGAGCATCAATATAAATTTAAGGCATTTCTTCGAAAAAAATAATTTTATATTATATAATAAAACAATTTACACTTAAACTTCGAAGTCTTTAATAGATACCAAGATAGATACAATTTTTTTCATATTTATTTCAAGCAAACAAATTTCAAAAATTCAAAAGTACATTTATTTTTTAAATTCCCAACATTTTTTATTGATCAATAACTTGATAATAAATCTATACTTCAATTATCTAAAATTTGAAGCTGTTTCATTTTTTATAAATTTTTTGTAATCAGGTATTTAAAACTCTCAAAAACTATTTACTAATCTATATTTAGATTTATATTATTTAAAATAAATGTTGAAGAATATATTTATTAAATTATCAAAAGATTTCAGTAAATGAAAAGTTTTTCTAGTATTTTTATTATATACTGTAAACAATATATTTTTAGCCACATAATTATTAGATATAACAACTTTTATAAATTCAGGCTATTGTATAAAAAGAAATGTGGTTCTTATTAATAATATTCAACAAAATTGTTTAAATATATATATAATGACATAATTTAATCTATATAGATCTATATTTATTCAGGTTTGCTTAATATATTACAATATTCATAAGAAAACACTATTAATAAAATGAACTATAAAATATATGCTTAAATTATTTGCTCTTTACTACTTCACATATTTATACAATGATAGACTACAGCTTTTTAAGAAAAATGATTGACATCTGATAATTTAATGTTAGACATTATTGATTATTTATTTATACGAAAATCCAAAAAATTTATTAAAATGTTTCTGAAATTCAATTTTTGATATTTGAATTTAAAAAAAATCATCAATTTATTCTTTTTATATTATTTAAACACTAAATTTTACTAAGATACATTATCCTAACGAAAATTATTAAAAACATTCAATTAATATATTTTATCATAGAATTTATAAAAAAATTTTTTAAAAGGAAAATAATAATATTGATAACTAATTACAAATGATTCTAAGATTTAATTTTTGAAAAACACTTTAATTATTCGATCGCTGGGATTTATAAATTTGATTAGTTTTGTATGATTCTGACGGATGATTGAACTAGAAATATAAAATAACTAATTAATAATAATAATAACTTTACTCCCATATATTTTATTCAAAATAATGAATGGTTTGATTTTTACATACTTTGATATATTAGAATCCATATTTTTATCCATATAATAAATGTAAGATTCACAGTGAGTATAAGATAAAATTTACTAATAAGTAACTAAAATATATGAATTAAACTTATCTATTAGAAATGATATAAAAAGTCTAAACATCTTCAAATATCTAATATTTTTCTTTTTTATAAATAATTTAGCACTAAACAGTGAAAGTATACACGCCATAATAACAAAGGCAAAATATTTAAAAAAAACTATGATTTAACAAGTCAAGAATTGTAGTGTAAACCAATTAAACTAGTTTTATATTATTTTAATTATATCACAAAATTTAAATTGCCTTATTTATAAAATAGAATCTAATTTGGTTATAAAGGTGATAAGAATAGTTCTATTTCCAAAAATAAATTCAGATATGTATTCATTTTGATTATATTTTACTTTTTAAGTTCAAAGTTATATTATATAAAGTTTCTTAATATTTTAGATTTGTACTTTAAACTCAGAAAATTTAACAATAACTAATTCTGAATCAACATTTATTATTTGAATAAACTTCTTGTATGTTCTTGTTCATCAAAATCAGTTATTCTTGAAAAAGAAACAAGCCCAACAACTAGAATAAAACCAACACAGAAATTAATACAATAAGTTGATAATATTAATGGCGTATTATTTAAGAGGATCTTTTAATATAAACTTACCTTCTTTTGATTAGATTTTCTTTAAGCTAGATACAATTATGTTTTTAAATTGATTATAGAATCAATGTTATATATATCATATATTGATTTTACAAGTTGCTATCAATCATTCAAAGGCCCTTCCTATAAACAATTTTATTATTCCATGTACAGGAATTAATATCTGGCATATAAAGAGCTTTTAAAAATGCTAAAATTGTTTCAAATGTATGATGGTAGTTAATTAAGTGATTCTAATAAGCCAGTTTGATGATTTTTGAGGAGAGAATTATATAAATATTAAAAAATGCAATTTTGGGTTAGTTAATTCATTTAATTGAAATGCTCAAAAAAGTGAAGTTACTAAATTTTGAGTTAAAGAATTAGTCTCGTTATTAGTTTTAAAAATATTTTTAACCACCCTACCTATTTATTTTTATTCAAAAAATAGGTCAAAAATCATCATGTTTTTTTGCATTAGCATCATCAATAATAATACTTGTATACAATAAGCAAGCTGAAACTTTTACATAATCGACCTATTTACGACTCATTTATGTATCTTTTACAAGTTAGGGGTTCTCAAAATAAGATGTGGCTAAACAATCATTGTAAAAATATTTTATTGAATATTTTTTACAATGATTTTGTATTAAATATAACATAAATATGAATATAATCTCGATTCATTCTGCAAACGAGGTAGCAATCGATCGTTGACACCTTTTTTTTTTGGTCATTTTTCCATTACACGTTCAAGCGGGACTACTACCTATAAATCAATATGTTTGTGAATTATGAATTTTACTAAATCAATTTTCATACAACCCAATCACAAGAAAAAGTGTTTCACTGATAGCTATGGACATGGTTGCTACAAGCATAATTATTCATAATATAACTACATATTTTTATACTCATGTTTATTTTATTACGCTAAAAGTTTGTTGGTGTGAAATATCTTCAAACAAGGGATGGAAGGGCCCACAACAAAGCCAGGACGGTAAAACCTGGTATGTTTCCTAACTTTTATTCTTCTTCTTCCATCTACTTTGGATAATCAAACAACACAATGTTGTGTAGCATTTACTTTGTCTGCGGTTGGGGAATTTTTTCTACGAAATATCTACCAGTTTGATTTAAAGAGTTTGAGATACTTGATGGCTTCTCCCCTTTAAATAAAATTTTTTTTAAAAGATACTTTTCTTTATACTGCATGATAATTTTTCCCCTAGATTTGAAATTATTTTAAATTCCACTCTTTTTCCTGTACAACACAAATGCATTCCACAAATCTTGTTCCAATTAATGAACAAAATCTTTTTTTAATATTTGTTCCCCTGTTTTCTGGTAACAGGATGAATGGCGAAACGCTAGTCTATGCTGTCCATTCCTTCCATTGTAAAATTATAATCGTTGTAAACATTTGTAAGTTGTTTTTCTAATTTTATTTCTACCATTATGCAGCTATGGACTGTAGAGAGGAAAAATTAATCTTGTTTATCGCGCCATTTCACCACCATGACTTTTGCATTTTTCTGTTGGCTTTATTTTAACCACGAATAAGCCTTTGGGAAAAGATTTATTTTTTGGTACCACTGTTTTCACCTGAAAAACTTAGTGTTTGAAATGTGTCATTTTATTTGTTACTGACAACTTCGCTAATTATGTGGAAGTTTAAAAGTTGTCTGTTGTCAGGCTGAATGCCTTATTAAGTAATGCTTTTATCAGCGACATAACCACTTTGGACGGATACTGGAATTTATCTGTAGCTCTGGTCGAAAAGAGTATTTTCCCTGTATAAATAATTTTGGACCAAGTATGTTCCCAGATGAACTCACATAAGATGAATTTTTTCTCGCCGAATCGTGATCTTTTGATTGGCATGTACTGGATCAACCCTAGATTTGCTTTGTATAACATTAGACTTTACTCTATGATCAGATTTCTCTTGGGGATATATCCTTATTGAAATTAATAATGTAAGTATTGAAAAACAGGTCATATTTTGTTAAATTTGGAATTGGGGATATCCATTCGTTGTATTCAGCGTTATTGCCAAAATGCCAAAAATTTTGTAGTAATCAAAATCGCCATTATGAAAGCATCCGTTAAAAAAATGGAGTCTAAAATATCACATAATCGGTTCAGTACATCTTCTCTTCTGGTTTCTGTACCATACTTTGCACTAAAATATTAGCAAAAAGTATTCCCATCTCGTTAATTGTTGTTGGAAGCAATGAATTTATTAGGTTTGTCTAAGAATGTGGAGTGAAACTGATAAAATGCTCGACAAATATGTTTTTTGATCCACTATCATTTTCATCAGTTCATCATCAAAATAGGAATTTAAAAATTCATATTCTTACGTAAAATTATTTATGGTTTTCAGAAAACCTAATGTCGATGTAAATTCAACTGGTGGCTGCAAAAAATCTGCTTTCAGAATTTATATATATCTATTGATGAGCTATTATTAAAAAGTCTTCTATTTCTTTTTCATCCTCATCGTGTTAAGTTGAAAAACCCTCACTTATTGTGGTCTCACTTACGGAAGTGCTAATATTGTCGTATTCACTCTCACTTGACATGTTAGAACAAATAAAAATTCGTTTTTGATAAAGCACAATTACGATATGAAAAGTCACTTGTCACGCACAAAAAAACAAATTTCCTATAAAAATAACTAAAAGGAGCAGTTTTTATAGAATACAGAGTACATAAAGGATATATCAAAATTCAATAAATGTCACATAAAAATAACCCAAAAAATTGCAAATATTCATACACAACTGGTAAATAATAAACAAAAATAAAAAGTTGTGCCGTCAAATAAAATTTACCAAAAAACACATAAAGAACCACTGGCTAGTAAAGCAATTTATATAAGAAAGACATAAATCGGGAACACACCCTGACTACTTAGACCAACCTAAAAAAACTAAATGAGATTATGAACTTTAGAGTGATAAGAATAATTTGGCGTATTGTGTGCGCTATGTAGGTATGGAGTATAAATATTTTTTATTTGAATGTAGGTGATACTAGTTGTTGCGAATGGGCTATAATATAGTCGACGTATCACGTAGGTTCGTATGTGTACGGTGTTTAATAAAAAACGAAAGAAAATAATTCTTTTTGAAAAATAGATTGCTTATTGCTTATAATAAAAATAAGGATATTCTTATTAATGTGTAAGGAATATTGTCCTTATTAGCATAAAAGTATGGAAAATTAGACAAAAAAGGAAAATTAATAGACAATTATAGTAAATTGGTCTACTAACCTGAAGGGAAAAATATTAATAAAAAACATCTTAATTTGCGAATGTTTCAAAGATATGATAAGTCAAATATTAAAAATTTTTTAAACTATAACGTTGAAAAGTGCTAATCATATTTTCCAAATAGATCAAACACTATCATTAATAAAAAGCAACATCACTAAAATAATTTAATTATTTCATTTTTTAAGAAAGTTTGTATTAGATTTAATAAATGAAAATATACATAAAAAAATGATATGAAACATTTTTACTTAAAATAAAATATTTTGTTTACAATCTGTTATAAAAAATTATGATCATGTTGTTAGAGGTAAAAGAAAAAATAATACACAGAAAATTTTAGCTCTTGATTACTCTTATAAATCAAAATATTAAAATTAATTACAAGAATAATTAAAATAATGTTGAAAATTCCAAGGTTAAAAATTATTGAGAAAATAGATAGATTTGTAATACTTGTAATTACGAAGCAGAAAGTTTTGGAACTGGACGTTTTAGCGCCGGAGTTTGGCGTGAAAAGTTAAAGCAGGGGGAGAATTTTTATAAATTAATAGCCTAAAATTAAGCCTGTAAAATATTTTAAATTTTGAAAATCATAAAAAAAATTAAAAATTAATATATCTGCTAAATACTGTAAAATTTTTAAATTTAAACATCTGTTTCAATTAATCCATAAAAAAATAGGCGATTCCTCTGGGATACTCAATAATTTTTCGATCTCAGTAACCCTCTACAATTGTAAAAATGTACCTCATAGAAATTTCCTTCGTCAAAACGACTGCCCAAAACGTGCAGCGCAAAAAAAGGCGACAGTAAAAAGTTACGTAGCTTTGTACTTAATAAACTTTTCTAAAGAAAACAGTTTCAATTTTTATAAAGAAAGAAAAGAATAAGGACTAATTTTAATAATTTAAGGGTCTATAAAAGTAGGATTTATTACATGAAAAGATAAACGATAACGTAATAATATTCTAAATGTTGGATGAGTAAAATGGTTTATTTTTGGGTTAATTGGTTATTTTTGGAAAATATTTGAGTTAAGATTAGCCATGGAAAGAGTTCAAAAATTGAATTCAGTAGATGAACATAAAGTGTTATATACAGAAGAAATAAGCACAACTGAATTCAGATAAATGGATTTACACAAACATTTGCGAAATTCAGAAGAAACGGAGGAGTTTATGGCAATATTAGGACTCATTCGAAATAGTATAGTTTTTTCAATATGCCAGATAAATATTGCAGTAGTCAGGGTAAAAAGAAAGCAGTCCGTAAAGAAGTGGATATATACAAAACCATGCACATAAACATTACCACTGAAATATAAGTCTTTTCTTAAAAGTAATAATTTGAAGTCAGGTAAAATTTTATTAGCTTTATATAAATGGATTTAGGAAGACGAATATAGCAATATTTCGAAAGATATTGGTATTGTTAGGAAAACAATCGGCACATTATTCGATTTATTGAAAGAATTTATAGCTCAAAGCTTATATTTGGAACAAAATCTTATTAGGGAATCTCCCTTAAGCAGTGGTCGGGGAACAGTGATAAATTACCCCAAATGGAGTAAAAATGTTTTTTCTTGGGGTAATAAAAATTTTTTTTACAGTTTAATATTTCATAAACGTTTTAGTATTTTAACAAACCTAATCTATTCAGGTGTGTGCGTGAGAAGTAAGAGACACGCATTTTGTGTTTGAGAGCCTGCGTATCGTTGTTTCTTGCATCATCCACTAGAGGTGCTGCGAAGGTGGTAATTTACGGAGAGCCTCCGACACGCCTTTGTTAGTGCGCCAATTACTGACGATGAAAATTGTATCATCACAAATTGTAACGATCGAGATAAGCCGCAAATTGAAAATTCCGTTTAATAATTAAAGGTTTTTTTAATTATTAAATTTTAATGTGTTTTTTAACCACTGTTTCTGTCATCATTCAGATGGCAACAAAAAGGAAAAAAAATACCAGGAAGAATTCCTTATTTATTATTTTACACAAATAGAAGACACAGGTACAATGAAACCAAAGTTTTTTGTATGTTTGAAAATACTGACTTGAGAATCTTTAAAAAAAAGTCAATTGAAGAATTATTTAGTAAATTTGCATTCACATCTGTCTTCCAAAACGCGAAAATACTTTGTAAATTTAGAAATGTCGCCTTTAAGACAAAGATTGAACAGCACCATGTCAAGAACCTTTAATCAGCGTTCAGAATCGCAGGTTAGTTTTATAGTAGCCTGGTTAATTGCCAGAAACAAGAAAGCATATACTATTAGTAAGGATTCGGTTAAACTAGCAGCTGTAAAAATGGCAGAGGTCATGTGTGGTCTGAAAAAGGAAAAGAAACTGAATTCAGTGCGCTTGTCTGCAAGAATTGTAAAAGAAAAAAATTCCATCTTAGGAGAAAATGTAAAAGAGCAGGTTATTTACTCAATAAAAAAGAATAAATATTTTGCTATTTAGCTTGATGAGACAATAGATGTTATTAGCAATTCACAGCTAATAATATATGTTAGCTACAAAGGTACACATGCAATAAAAGAAAAATTGTTGTTTTGTTCTTTTCAAGAGTTGAGATCTTGTGAAATTGATGTCTATAATAAAATAAATGAGTGTTTTAACGCTTAAAGTATTAATTTAAAGTGAGAAAACTGTATTGCTGTGTCTTTTGATGGATCTCCTAGTATGTTATATCGTATTAATAGTTTTTCGGCTTTCGTAAAAAAAAAATTCAGATATTGAAATTACTTATTGTATGATCCTTCACCAAGCACTTTTTGTAAACATTCGGAACCTACACTGGAAACCTTTATGCATGATGTCATCAAGATTGTTAAGGTTTCATAGGAAATGAACTAAACACGTGGCTATTTCGTGAATTATGTAAGGACGGTGAAGCTAATTATACGGATCTATTTTATTATACAGAAGTAAGGTAGCTCTCTCGCAAAAATGTTCTTAATAAAATATGGGCTTTCAAAAGTAAAATCCAAATTTTTGTTTAATCAAAAAAATAATCTCGCAGATAAGTTTAAAAAACCCTCGTGGGTTGCACATCTTGTATATTTAATTGACATATTTGAGAATATAAATATGTTGAACAATGAATTGCAAGGAAAAAAATGTTAATATCATTTCAGCAAGAGAAAAATTGTCAGAGTTAGGCTTAAAGCTTCAATATTGGAGATAAAAAGCAAAACAGAACAAGATAGCTTCTTTTTCAAAGTTAGCTTTGTTTTTGGAAGACTGTGAAAATATTACTTTTTATGACATCAACGATACAGTTATAAAACGTCTTACCAAACTCATAGAGCGGTTTTCTGACTACTTTCCAGATCTTGATATACATACTTTAAATCGGATTGTAGATCTTTTTAAATATTAAATCGCTAACATACCAGAAGAACCTCCTGGATTGGCAGAAATAATAAACGAACTTTGATCTAATACTAAAGCACGTATTCAATTTAAGAAAAAATCAAATCTTTCGTCTCTTAGGACGTCAAAAGCTACGAAGGCTTTCAAAATTGCATATGATAAGGCGGTAAAAAAAATGCTGTTAGTTGCAACAATCTATATTTGTGAACAAGGCTTTTCCACTTTAATGAACATAAAAACGAAAAACAGTAATCGATTAAACGCCGAAGACTGTATTCAAATTTTTCTTACATCAAAAAGGCCTAATTTTAAAGTAATTGTATCAAGCATGAAGCAACATAATTTTTTCAAACACTGAAAAGGAAACCAGAAAATCTGAATTTTTATTTGATACAATTTGAGAATTTTATTTTCTTTGTCTATTACATACTTACAATTTTCATGTAACTTTTTATTTTCCATGTAAATTAATTCAATAAATAATGTTTATTTAAAGATACATTTATTGTCTTTTTTTCAAAATGGGGGTTTGGTAATATCGACTTACGCAAAAATATTTTGGAGTATGATTATAAATGTTGCCCGACCGCTGCCAAAAATGAATTTAACTATTGTACTAAATTGAAGAATTAATTTTCTATAAAAGAAAATAAATTAGAGATAGGTTATTAAATAACCAACGGTTCATTGGAGTAATTGAGTGCAATATACGAAATTGCTTTAAAGTTCGGGTCCCAATTAAAACAGAACTACTATTGTGGTTATTTTAGAAAGATTTGTACTTTTGGGAACAGTTATAATAACTGATTGTTGGAGAGCTTATAGAATAGCTATTTATGATTCTAACTTCAATATAGAACATAGAACAATTAATCATTCTCTACACTTTTTAAACCTGCTGGACACTTAAATTCACACTCAAATATAAAGAGGGACTGTGGGCAGGATCCAAATACTTTTTTTAAGAAAAAAGCAGGACTTAAGCAGTACAGAGAAGCAATTATCTCTCCCAATTTTTGTGAATGTTTCAGGTTGATAAAAAATACCGCTTTGGGCAGTTACTTATATTATTAAATTACAATAATTTTTAATTTTATTATTTCTTCTTATTTTTCATTCAAATATTTTTCCGAAAATACACAATTTTACCCATCTATCACCCTAATGATTTTAATTTTAAGATTAAAACCGTTTTCCATTCTCAGAAACTTTTTTATAAATTGCTGACCATAAACAAAACGTTGAGAAAATCGGAATCGAATACAAATTTAAGGAGTTAAAAATCAAGTCAAAATTATATCGAAAATGTTATGAATAAATCTGGCAAAAGTCAAGTTTATGCCCCTCTAAAAATACAATTTCAGGCAATCGAAACAATAAAAAATAGGATGGATCTTTACCAAATAATGCTTTCAGAATCGAATATTCAAGAATGGCTGCGTGAGATCAAACTTTTATAATCAACCTTGACGTGCGATTACTGCAAATTCTCCATGCTGCGTAAGGCTAAAAAATGCAAATATGGAGAATCTTGGGTGTGTACTTGAAAGTTATGCGCATATACTGAATGAACAATACGTATAGGGTTATTTTTGAAGGCTCTCACCTGACCTTTAAAGAAATAACATTAATTTATACGAATGGACGCGTGGTAGCTCAGTTAAAGATACTTCTTTCGATGCCAAAGTGAACAGGTGCACAGTATATTGAATAAATTTCATTTATAAGCAAGGTAGTTGTATGCAACTTTGATGGATGAGAACAATCTTATTTGCGAGTTAGGACTCACTGTTGAAATTGATGAAACTGCCGTTGTTAGACGAAAATACAATATTGGCAGAGTAATACCAACACAATGGTTACTGAGAAGGTGTTTGTCGAGAAACAGGTCAAATGTTTCTAACTTGTATAAAAAATAGAAACGCAGAAACTTTCAATGCAACTATAAAACGAAATGTTAATATTGACTCTCGCATAATAACAGATTGCTGGTGTGGTTATTTAAATCTTGAAGACAACGGATTTGAAGAAGCATCACTTAATCATAGTTAAAAATTTGTTGACTCTACAAATCCTTAAGTGCAGAGGTGTCCAAACTTTTTGATTCGCGGGCCATTTTGGCGATTTAATTCGTAAGTGGGGCCAAGCATTGTACATATTTGAGTTAAAAAAATTTTAAGAAAGGTAGCTTGAATTTTTTTATAGTAAATTACGGCTCCAAAAATGATATATAAACGTTTATTACGTATACAATAAAAAAAATTTAGGTAACCTTTAATGGGAATAGTGCAACTGGGATTTTTTCCAGAGAGTTTCTTCAAAGTTTAGATTTAGATCTGAAACGCCAATAATTAGCAATGATTGCAAATGTTCATCCGATAAATTTGTCCTATACTTGGATTTGAGATATTTCATCCTAGAAAATGTTTGTTCGCACACGTTTGTAGTGCCGTAAAAAGAAATATATTTACTAGCCAATTGCTTTAAATTAGGAAACTCTTTTGCGTCCAAAAATTTGTAAAACTCGATCAGATTTCCTTCCTTATATTTGCTCTTGATTTGATCGCTAGCTTGAAGATCAATTATTTTCATTTGAAACTGGCTTGAAACATCATTAACGTTGTATTCATACGGACTTTGAAAGAGACTAATTTTCCTTGAGTTTATGTCAACATCAGAAAAACGGGTTTGAAATTGATGTTTTAAATCTGCAATTACTTTTACTGCAAAAAAAGTTGGAAATATTGCATCAGTTTTTGTACTAAATTTTTCACAGCACGTAAAATATGAAAAATTACGATTATTAATATGGTTTTCGAGCAATATAAGCTTGACTCTAAATGCTTTTATTGGCTCGAATAAATCACAAATTAAGTTGTTTTTTCCATGCAGCTTTAAATTCAAGTTATTTACGTGTGTCACTATATCTGCAAAAATTGCTAATTTCCAAATCCATTCTGCATTTGATAAAAGCGGCTCGGGGTTATTCTTTTCCGCAAGAAAAATTTTAATTTCCTCTCTGAGCTTGAAGAACTGCAGTAGTACTTTGCCGCAGCTAAGCCATCAAACTGCTGTATAATATGGCAAGTTGACAGATTCATATTCGATTTCTTCGAGGAAAGATCGAAATTGGCGATGATTGAGTGCACGTGATTGGATAAAGTTTACGACAGACACAACTGGTTTTTCAACGCAGCTCATGTCGACATGTTTTACACATAGGGCTTGTTGGTGGATAATACAGTACAGAAAAATTGGTATTGTTGCTCTCGTGCTTTCAAATGCTTTTCTTATTAGCCCAAAAACCCTAAAATTTGCACCAGACATGTTTCTTCCTCCATCAATTGTCTCACCTTGCAGTTGATTCCAGTCCATGTGCATTTTCCTCAACGTCTGTTTGATTTCCTTAAAAACATCTTCGCCGGTTGTAGTGCCGTGCATGCCGATAACCGATGCTAATTCTTGGGTGACATTGATATCATCATCAACTACACAAAAAATTACCAAAAGTTGATTTGTGTCACTGGCGTTGGTTGATTCGTCAATCGCGATAGAGTAGTGAGTGAAACGCTGCGTTTTTACGAAAATCTGGTGGAGTATAATTTTGCCAATGTCGTCAATTTGACGAGCAACAGTATTGCGTGAAAGGCTAATAGTCTTATAAAGCTTCAGCTTTTCAGGAAACAAAATCCCAACAGCTTGCATCATGTACTCTTTAATAATATTTCCATCCATAAATGGTTTTCCCTTTTTCGCCAACAAATATGCAACCTTCATGCTAACTAAAGTCAAAATTCGTTTTCCGAGTTTGCCTTTCGAAATAAATTTTGCTGAGATGACATACTACGACTCATTTTTTCAAATTTTTCTGTGCGCTGTTTGTCCCTATATTGCGAGTAAGCTGCAGCATGTTTTGTTATATAATGTCGGCGTAAATTGTAATCCTTCATTACAGCAACAGTGTCATTGCAAATTACACACATAGCTTTGCCATTCTTTGATTGTGATCGCACAAAAAAATATTTGAATCCCCATTCTTCTTTAAATACGCGGTACTCGTCATCTACTTTTCTTCTTTTTTCGTCCATAGGTAATTTTTTAAAATAATGTTTATGTAATAATATCGTTATTATTTGAAGTCGGAAAAATACGATTAAAATTATCGAAAATGCGGGACTTTTTAGTAAAATTGAATGATATAATTCTAGATTCAAGGTGAAGAATACATTAATGCTAGCAGATTTCCGTCTTTTTGTTTTCTCTATAACGGAATAAAAGGTGGATTTTTTGGAGGTAGAAATTGGTTATAAATTACCCTATTAAAACAAGCAATTTTTTTGTTGAGGACAAACATTTGTATAAAATTTAGAAATATCTTTTAAATCAGGTATTTTTGTATACTTAGAGGCACTTATTTACGAATAAAGCGAATTTCACTTTTTATAATTTCTGTTAAGGCAGAAAACTTGTTTAAATTTTTCAACGTCCCGTTAATTATAATATTCGTGCAAAGCACTTTACTAAATACGTTACAAAAACACAAAAAATGCAATTAATGAAAAAATTACGGTAGCGCATATTTTTACAATCTCTAGCTATTATAATCAGACATAAATCTAAACATTGCAACATATAATGTATTAACTGTAAACA
>CAKKLC010002211.1:76649-90497 GCA_918559645.1 Ceratonova shasta | reverse complement strand
CAAGTTTTTTCCCAAGATTCAACCTGCTCTTATTTTCAAAGAAAACTGGTTTTCTAAAAAATTTTATTTTAAAAAAAAAACGATCCGGAAATAAGAGCAATGTCTAAAATAAGAAAAATCAATTAAAAAAATTTAAATCCAACTGAAAAAATTTATTTTTTAGTTTTAAATAATTTCACTTACATCTTTTTCATAATTTTCTTTTCTCAAACACATATTTTAAACATTAGAAGTGTATGATTTATTTTTCAGTTTATAATTAAGTGATTCCTTAGTTAAATTTATCGATTTTGTGATATACCTGAATCCCTAAAGGAATTGATAATATCTTATTCTTGAATTTCCATTAAACTTTCTAAAAAATTAATTAAAATATCTTTTTTCATAAATTTGTTTGTCCAAATCCGCCCTTGGTGTATATTCTTTCTCAGTTCAAAAACCAATTTTCAGATTTCATTTTTATTTTAGATTTAAAAATTGAATTAATCAACAAATCGAGTTGCTGAAGGTAAGAAGTGGTACGCGAAGAAATAAAAACCCGTTCAAAATTTTTTTTTTCAAAAATTTCTAATAAACCTACATCTTTGTGAGATCCCTAGTTTTCTAGAAGCAAAACCTATTTTTTGTTATGATTAAAAGCTCTTGTATCTATTAAACACGTATTTATAAATGATCTCATATTATTTTTATCCATAGTGCCAGGCTTCACTGTAAAAACTTTATAATTTGATGGTATTGGATATTTTAGTAAGGGTTTAGTCTTTTCAGTACTTATAAAGATTAAAGAATTTTCCCAGCACGGCTGATAACTAATACAACGGTAAACCTTGTATTTGATGTACAGTTATTAATATTTCTTTATTCTTTTTAACTTTATAAGATATTGTCCTTGAATTCATCAAATCAACATACTCAAGGATTTCATTCTTATTAAATATATTATCAGCAGTTATTTTTGTATTTTTAATTTTTAAAACCTTGAAATAGTTAGTAATTATATATCTTGTTATCTGAATCGCTTTGTTAACCTTTTACTCAATACTAGTGAATTTACTAATACAAAAGTTCTTTCTTTTCATTAATTTCTCGATACACTGATTATTCTAGTGAAATTGGATATTGAAAGAGAACTAGCAACTCTAATTGCTTGTTTATGTAAAGTATTGCAGGTAAATAGGTTTTAATTAGTTTTTTTACTTGAAGCTTAACAACGAATTACTTTCATTTTCTAGTGCAGGAAAAAATGATTTTTTTCAGAGCCCATGCAAAAAGATGTTTTGTTATATTTCGAAGCACACATATCTTATTTTCGTTTATCCTTAAGTCCTGCAGCTTCTTATTTGACATACTAGAATCTCTTGTTGTTTTACTAATTTTGTTATCTATTCTTTTTCAATGTTCAAGTTTGTCAAGATTTTCTTTTGCACTGTACGATTTTTATTCATCAGAACTCAGAGTTAATTAATTTAAGAACTTCAATATATTGTTTTTTAATTTAAGCTAAATATTACACGATTAAGCAATATAATTTCATTTTACTTTAGATAATTAATTAAAATTAAACTGCAAAGATTTTTTATAAATTATACTAAAATTATTTTAACATTGTTCATTAAGTATTATAAAAATGCTGAAGTTTTTGAAATTTAGCAAGTTAAGATTTTACAATAAATATAATACACTATTCGTCAAAAGTACAGTTTTTGGGAAACTTTCTTACATCTTCGTAATAATGGCGGACTGTACTTTTCATTAATTATAAAAATTCAATATAATTATATATTGACTTAATAGATAAAATTGTGTGTTTTAGTAACTTTTCTGAAAACTTCTAATTGAAAAGATATTCACACATATATCCCTCACATAATTCTGGTGTTTATTACTAATTTTTTAAAATTTTCTTTCAAATGCACCTTACGTAGATTGTATTTTTGAATGTGTGTCCCGTCCAAAGCAATATAATTATCGAGCATGTATTACGATCGAGTGGGTATAACCAAGATCCCCCAATCTATTGTACCCAGCCCAACCGTCGGTATGAATAATTGATCTGGGTGCAAGATTGTCGCAAATGATTCTTTCCAGAATTTCTATACTCCTGATAGTTGTCAAACGCATAAACATTTGGCCCAACTCGTCGATTCTGTCCATTATCCAATAGTCCTGATTTTCAAAAATTCTTCCTAAAATATAAATTTTAATAAGTACCAACATTTTTTTGTCCTTTTTAATAACTTGTTTCGTCTACTTGAACAATAGTTCCATATCCACCAATCATATCATTATTGCCATCAAAGTAATTAATGTATACACTCCTTTTAAAATTGAATTAATCGCAAACAGTAATTTTGGTGCCAATAAGATATTGCTTCCTGATAAGCTCATAATTCGTAATATTGTTGGTGTAGAATAAAATAATTGAAAATATTTGTTTTGATAAAAGGGATGAATTTTGAAAGAATGAATTATTTCTAATTGATAATTTTTTTTTTTAAATTAATACAATTATAAATAAAAACATCTTTGCCATGGTGCTTATAAGTTGTCATGTAGTCGTTACATATTGTACATTTAAAATTATTTTGTAATAAATTTAAGCTTTTTAGAAAAACGATACATTTTAAATTATAATTTAGCAAATATAAATGTGCAAAACGGAATAATTCGCCTATATTTTCTAAAGTAATACTTAATAAGAAATCACCACCCACCATTATTACAAAGATTTACGAAAGATTTCCCCAAACTATACTTCAGCATATTTATCTTCTACTGAATATTAAACAATTAAATTAGAAATATATTAATAATTAAAAAAACTCCGAATTTATTTTTGGAGAAAGCCGGTAAGAATATTTTATAAATTTTAATCTTTATTTATTGTATATTTTAAATATTTGAATACAAGAATCAATTAAAATTTGAAAAATTATATATTTTGATTATTTAAACATGATTTATTTTTCAGATCATAGAAAGCTTGATTGAATTTTAATAATATTTTTTTTTAATATTGATGGTTATATTTACATTAAATAATTCATTGAATTCACTATTAAAAATAAATCAATATCAATATTTATAAACAAACTAGATTTTTATTTATAGTTTGAATTGATTAATAGCATCATAAAAAAATTTAGCAACTTTCAGAACTACAAATATAAATAAAAAATACCTTATATCATAGTACATTATTTTAAAAAATTTGAAAATTGTCTGTACAACTTTTATATTTTTTCAAAATTAATTTATACTTTATTTTTCAAAAATATTAAAAGATTCGGAGTTTAATCTAAATTTTATTTTTATTGTGCATTTTTAGCATTTTTATTAATTTGTAATATTTAAATACGTAATCATAAGCTATATAATAATTGAAACTAATATATTTGTATTTAAATAATAAGGATTAACAAATTTTGTCCCTATAGATGTAATTTCTTATATCTTAGATTTAGTTTAAAAAAAATTTCCCATATATTTATATAGAAATAGTAAAATTATGTCAAATAATTAATATTTCCAAAGAGAAATTATATGTTAATAGTTTTTAAGTATTAATAAATAAAATAAAAATAATATTTTAAATCTTTCTAATATTCAAATTTATTAAAAATATTTATTTACATATATATATATATATATATTTAGTTGTATTTTAAATAATTGGTGACAAAACACATTGAACTATGTGTTATAATCAGTCGTAGAAATTAGTGAAAAATGTTTTTTTTTCGAACACATTATAATTTTCTTCAAAATTTTAAAAAATATATCCCTTGTTTTTAAAGACGTGAAAAGCATATATCATTTTTTTATAAAAATCTAAAACTAGATTTTAAAGCGTTCATGTAAAAATTTTTATTATTTATTAAGCAGGTAAAAAAAATCATATAAAATTATTATGCTTTTTAAAATATATGAATGTATCAAGTAAAGGATGAATTAAATATTATAAGCAACTTTGGTTTCAATTATCAAAAAAATAAAGTTATAGTTTGTCTCCTAAAAAAATCTCTTATTGAAATGGTTTTTAAATAATAAATATCAAAAAATAATATAAAGACTAGATTTTAAAGGACATATTTGTTATGAATTATTTAATTATCAAATAATTTTATGCCTTTTATAATATAGTAAATACTGAAAAGAGAAATTTATTGAAAAAATGCAGAATTCTTTTCATTTATTAGCAACTAGCTTAATGAAATATTTAAAAATTTAGAATAGATAGTTTTACATACATTATCATAATATATTTATCCTATAATAAATATGTATTTATAAACAAATTAAAGAATTTCCAATTATAATTTAATTATTTAATAGAGTAATTTAAAAAGGTAATTAATAAAATCTATTATTATTTAACTAGCAATAATTAGATATATTATTGATTTTAAATTTATAATAAAACTTATCTATTAGACTAATCTTTGTAAAAATGTAGTTATAGATAAAACACAATGATTTTTGTCAAAGGTCAAAGTTATAAAAAAATATTATAGAATATAAAAATATGAAGGGATTTTAGTAAATACATATTAAAGCATTAATTTTTATTATTTATTACTATTAAAAATAGTTAATATTGTATTTTTTTATATTTCTAATATATTTACATAGTGTTAAACTAAATTATTATTATTTTATTCTTTAAAACTATTTTATAGGAATAAAATTTAAATTTTATATTACTGAGAAGCTTAATGTATAAAAAATACAACTAACCAAATATTTTTTATTAAAGACTTTTATAATAGATTAAAAAAAAAATAAAATCTCGTCAAAAATCTCATAAATATTATAAATATCATAAATTCTATACTATATATTTAAAATTTTAACAAATTTACTTATTTCTCTTTAATGTATAATAATTCGATATTTTCTTTTAAAAAATTCAAAATTACTAAAAAAGAATGAATTATGCGATGATTTCTTAGACTAATTATTGAATAAATTCTTCATCATGAAAATTAGTTTGTTTTTAGTTTTGAATTTTTTCTTCATTCCAAACCAGAGTTTGAATATGTTAAAAACAATGAAGATTTAAATGTAGATTTATGGTAACGCCGAGTAGCAAAAATATAACATTAATTATAAAAACAGTTAAAATTTTATTTATCGATATTCTATACAGAAATTATGAAATAAAATTTCATCTAAATTATATTTCAATTAACAATGAATTTTTAAAATTCTATTTTAAAACAATTAAATATATGAAAAATCAAACACTCTATTTTTTTATTTTTAAAACATAATTTCATCTCAAAAATTCCAAAATATTTCAAAAAAACTAACTTTAACATTTATAAGAATAGAGTATTTTATCAGTTTTCAAGTCAGATACATCCATGAAACCCTTTAGAATAGAATAGATTTTTCCATTAATAACTAATGACTGGTTATAATGACTTTTCATCATAACAATCGTTTTTGAAGGTGATTCGTAAACATAACCTCCAAATGGATAAAAATAGGCCTTGCCATTTTGTTTATTTACTAAATATGGACCAGATACATCATCCAATCCAAAAGTATAATCAAAATGTTTATATTCTGTTAAAATTATTTTTAATTCTTCTTCTAGGTTTTCACATTGAAAAAATCCTTCGACAATCTGATTAAATTTCATTGTAAAATGGTGTAAATTTTTGAAAGCAAAATTAGTAAGAATACCAAAATGTTCTTTATCATTATATAAAAGTTTTTCATTATTCTTTAATTTTTCAAGTATTGCATCTATATCTGAGCTATCATGATGAAATCCCATAAGTTGATGAAATAACCGATTTTGATTTTCACCAAAATTTATAAACTGTAACATATAATTGTCAATATGATTAGGACTCCAATTTTTAAATACTTTCGTTAAAATCCCACCATTTGGATAAGTAATAAGGAAAGGAACATTGTAAATTAGTTCGTAAATTAATTTTTGAAAACTGTTAATATTTTTTTTTAAAAGATCCTTAATATATTCATTTCTTTTGTATTTTTCTTCAAGAATTTGATATAAATGTTTGTTAGTATTGAAATTATCAATCAAGTAGACAGCTTTTGGTATTATTGTTGGTAATTTTTTATAGTATTTATAATTCAACATATCATTTTGTAATCCTTTAAGACTAGGTTTTAAATGAAAATCGTATTGCTTACTGTCTTTTTGAAGATGCTCAACAAGTTTAGGAATAAAACCTCCCGGAGTCTCACATCCAGTTACTGTATTTCTGTGATTAGCTGAATTCCCTACAGAACTCAATAACGTCCGACATCTTATAAGTAAATCCTAATTCATTTTTGTCAAAATTTACTCTTGGATTCGGACAAGTGATAAAACAAAAAAATAACTCCAGTACTATGAACATCATCTTAGAGATTATTACTACGTATAAATTCGTGGTTCCTATTTATAGTTATGATAATTATAGATAAGATAACCTCATTTATAAAACAAACTAATCTAATCTAAAAATATTATCTTTTGAAGATATAACTATTTTTATAAAAATTATGATAAATTAAATGTATATTTGTTTGACGGGTTTAATAAAAATTATTTTTTTTTACGAAATATCAAAGATATACAAAACAATTATATAATGTTTTCTACTTTAATTTCATTTTGATTTTATTAGTATTATTTTTTAAATATAATTTTTAAAATAAACATAATTGATAAACTATTTTTTTTAAATAGGATTCTTATAAATTAGATAAGAAATATTATTGAATCTATTTAAATTGTTTTATACATAAATAGTCTATATAGTAAGATAGTTTTTGTAATTACGTTTTTTTCAATATTTTTATCCTTTTAGATCATTTTATTTATAAATAAATCAATCTAATTTAATCTAAAAATGTTATCTTTTGAAGATATAATTATTCTTTATTGATAATAATTATTTAAATTTATCTTTATTTTTAAGGTTTCATTTGAATTATATATATTTTTTTATAAAATTTTTAATGAAAAAATATTATTGTAATATATTTATAAATATAATTATATTCATTAAATTGATAAAATAAATATTAATTATTATGAAGGTCATAAATCATATTTAAAATATTATTTCTTGTTTGTTTGTAAATTTATGGCATTTATAAATATTTTTTTTAGTTAATTAATTTTCTTTAGTTTAATTCTTTCAGTTTTATTTTAATAATATATTTTCTTAATAATGATATATGAATTACATATGTTAATAAAATACAATAAATGTATAATATAACATGTTCTAAATAACAAAAACACTTTGGAATTAAAATAAGGTGATTCTTATATTACTTTTAAAAATATATAACAAGGAAAGACAACTGAGACTCCTCCTTTTATATTGAATAAGTTTTGTTAGTGACTAATTTAAGTATAATCTTTCTAGCTTGAATATCTAAACCTCCTTAATCAATTAAAAACATTGTTTTATTTGTTAATTTGTTAATAATTTTAAGTTTTTTTTTGTGTAGAATGGGGTAAAAATGGATAGAAATTTTAATCTAAAACACAAAAAAGTAAGATTTAAGGTTAATTTAAGAGATATTGAGATATTTTATCAAGTTTATAAGCTTGTAATCTAATTTAAAAGTTTGCCATTAGTAGTATAGTAAGAATGTTATTTCAGTAAAGTTCCATCATTTTCAATTAAAGTCAAAGTCAAAAATAAAAATAAAAAATTATATATTCATAAAAAAAAGTTTATTAGAAATATTTTTTGATTTTAATATTATCTTTATTTAAGCTAGTAAAATTTCAGTTTATTAATATTTTTCTAAAAGATATGTTCGAACTTATGCAATGTCATCCAAAAATTTAATATATTCTCTCCCTTCATATTCTTTGATTCTGTCAAGTTTATTTGTATATTAAAAAATTTATTTTTAATAGTAATCTAAAATAACTTGATACTTTGAAATATTAAGAAAATATAAGAATATTTTTGTAAATTTAAACAAATAATATATTGGATAAATGATAGCCAAATATAAGAAATTAGGCATATTAAATATATTTTTTAGCTCATATATCTTGATAAATATTCTTAATAATAATTAAGAAAACTTTAAGCTATAAAATACATTGACTATAAAGCTAGTTTCAATTTTAATACTTTAAAAAAATTGGAGTCAATTTATTAGTTTGGCCTTATTTACTTACATGATACATTCAATAAATAGTTAATTTTATTTCTCAGTGAATAAGGATCTGCATCTTTTTTATTAAGTTTATTTGCCTTTACTATTATAATTTAAACAAATATTAACTTTAAACTCCAATTTATAATTTTTTTATAAAGTAACTGATTTCTTTATTTATGTATTAGTAGTCTTGATTAGATACATGTAAAAACAATCATTTTTAAATATCAAAAATTTTACAATGATTTTTATAGCTTAAGATGGTGGTAATTAAAATGTATAAAATTTATTGTGAAAAACAGAAATAAAAATTTAAAAAATGAATAAAATAACTTTATCAATGAAATAAGATTATTATTCATAAATTTAGAATTATTATATATTAAAATTCATATTCATATTATTAAATAGTATTTTTACTCATTTTTAACAATTTAAACAGGGTTTTTACAAATAACCAAAAATTTCTAAAGCTTTTTTGAAATAACAACCGCAATTTTTGAACTTTGTAAAAAAATTAAAAAAATATATTTTTTTAATAAAAATATTCTTTTGCAGAAGTTTTTAAACAATTGCCACGTACATATCTTGAATAATCCTGTAGATCACATTTGGTTTGTTGATTTACAGATCCCAATATTAGGTTTATAAAAGAATTATTAGATCAGCTTGCAAGAGATCTTCTTACAATTCATTTAATTTTTAAAAATGCAGATTCAATTTGATTAAGCATTTAACTATAAGGAGAAAAAACCATAAAATTTACTAAATTTTCATAACAAAAGTTTTTGTAATATCTAATTGATGAATCTTTCTTTATGAAGAATAAAAATAGTCTTTAAAAATTAATTTTTGAGTGCATTTTTAAATCAAATCGTCAAAAAAATTAATAAACCTATTAGAATTTAATAAGCCAAGAAATGTTTGAGCAAACTGAATTTTTTTTATTTCAGATACCAAACTTACACCGATTCTACGTTTTGATGGATCCATGGCACTTTCTAGCTTTCCTCCCGTTGATCTTACATTAGTTATTTTTTAATTTAAAATTAAAGCTGGATTCATGGATGAAAACTATTAACAATCTGCTTTCAATATTCATAAAATTTTGTAAATATATTTGCTGCTTAATTTTACTTTATACATAGTTTATATTTATTGATGAATAGGAACTGTTTTTTAGATTAGTTTGAAGTCTATAAATTATCCTTCTTATAGATTCAAGGAAAATGTTTATTGCATATTTGCTTTTATTTTTTTTGTCGAATTTGCACCATCGTTATTAGCGTATTTAAATATATGAATTCTTCAACAAAGTTAATAATCTCCTCGTTAGCTTTCTTATTAGATGAGTTTCCTTATTTTTTTCTTTTAAACTCGTGTTTCCTTTATATTACCTTCTAACATTTACCGCAGCATGATAATTGTACTCTGCAAGAATTGCCGCATTTTTGACACTTTATCCATCTTCAATGACTTTTTTATAAATTTTTTCCTTTTTTCATTTGAAATCCAGTTGTTTTTCTTATTCTTTTTTGGAATTTTAAGGATTACGAAAAATTTAAAAGAAAAGGTTGTTTTTGTAAAAATATGTTGTGAAAATATTACAAAATTATTTGGTTATTTTGAAAAACCCTGTTATAATATTAAAAAACGAGTTGAAATACTATATTATTTTTTTTAGTATTAAATAAATATATAAAACATTTGTAATGTTTTTTAGGAATAAATAATTGAAAAAAAACTTTAATATATTTAAAAAATTTTTGTATACAATTTATAATATCAAATTCAGTCCAGATAATAAATGTTAAATAGTATAATAATTTTTATATGTAAAAAAAGTTTTTATAAAAAACAAAATTTGATTATATAAGCAAATGTCTCACTTTTATTTCTTTTTCAGAAAATATTTACATTCAAAAATATTAATATATAAAAATTTATCTCAAATTAAAAAAAATAATCGTATATTTAGTTATATATACATTGGCAATATATTTTAAAATTATATCTGGATTATTTTTGACAAAAAAAGTAAAATATAATAATTTGATAATAAATTTTAAAAAATATGACCCTTACATATTATTAATTTTTATAAAAAATTTTTACAATTAATAATTAGCAATTTTAACATAGAAATTGTACAAAAAGTTATTTTAAAAAAAAATTATATAAAAGTAAATTACAATGATGATGCTTAAAATATTTATTAAAATTTAATAATTAATATTTGAATGTTAAAAATTAGTTCAGTATTATCTAAATGAATTATTAATGAAATAAACAAATAGAAGCAAAAATTTTAATAGAAATGTATTTTAATTCAAAAAATAATTGACAAGTATTTATACAATGTAAATTATTTTTCTAGCTGAAAAACCAATGACCAGAGTCTCATTTTTAATTTATACTTTCATCTTGCTTAGAAACTAAACATGTTTAAAATTAATATGAAATAGGAAGTTGACATATCAATAATATTTTGTATTTAATAAAAATTTTAGCTATAGAACAAAAGTAAGTTTTAAAAGGTGTTGTTGCTTAAATCTTTCAAAGTGAAATATTTAGATAAAACAATTGAACTAAAGCAATACTAAATTACCTTAAGAACATTAAAAAATATATAAGAAAGCCGGTTCAGTTAAAATTTACACAAATAATTATTTATAACATGATTTTATAAGCAAAGTTTCATGTGAAAAGCCTCTGGTCAAAACCTTTTTTTAAAAAAGATTATAATTCTCAAGTACAAATATTTAAAAAGCACAAAACTACATTAAGTGTATTCGTACAGTTTTTAAAAACATTTTTTTACTTCAATAGTTGATTTTATATATAATTATACCCTGAAAACACGAATAAAACTTTTCAACATCGACTAGAATTTTTGAAATAGTTTTTTTATTATTTTTATGTCATTTTTAGATAAAAATATTAGCAATTATATATGTTTGCAAGAATAATGGATAAACATAAAAATGATAGAATTTCATATAATAATTTAGTCCATCTGAGTTTTGATCATCTTTTTTGAGATTCATGTCTTGATCGCAATTAAGACACTCCATTCTTGAAGAAAGTAACTTTTTTCCTGTTAGAAAAACAATAATACTTTCAGTACTTCCTGCTAGCAAATTTCGTAATGTTTCTTCGTAATATGTATACATAAGGTTTTTTATATTTGTATATTTTTTAATCCTTATCATGAAACAAAACGAGCACGTACAGTTATTTTTACATGATCCAAAAAGAAATATAATTAATATTCTTTTAAAAATATATGAATGTATCAAGTAAAGGATTAATTACATATTATAAGCCAATTTAATTTCAATTATCAAAAAAATAAAGTTATAGTTTGTCTCCTGGAAAGATCTGATATTAAAATGGGTTTTAATTAATAAATATCGAACAATAATTTGACATGTCGATAAAAAATAAAAGATTTCTTATGTTTTATTTAATTAATTACCTGTTTTATGTTTTTAAAAATATATGAAATACTGAAAAGAGAAATTTATATAAGAAATACAGAATTTTTATATAATAATTAACAACTTTTTTATTAAAATATTTACAAATTTAGAATACTATTTTTAATATCTTATAAGAGAAATTTTTTTATAAGAGATAAAAATATTATTTTATAAAAAATTCATTTTCTTATGAGATACAAATTTTAAACGTTAAAATTAATGGCATGTTAATAAAACTTATCTGGAAGAAAATCGATAAAAGGATTTAATGAATTAGAAAAAAACACGAAAGTTAATCTTAAATCACTAAGTTTAAAAAAAATTTTTAGATTTTTTTAAATCTAAGGAAGTTCAAATACAATTCATAAGTTTTAGCCAAAATTAGCACGTCAAACTTTTATGTATGAAGCTTAAAGAACAGCATTATATAGATTAAAAAAAGATGACGAAATATTGACTGGGCTATTAAGTATCAGTTCTTGCAAAAAATTATAAAAACCAAGGGCTTGGGAACATCTACTTTTTTTCAGATAAAGTAGAAGATAAATATATTTCTGGGATAAAGTCGTTAGGTTAAAAAGATGTTTTGGTTTCAGATAGTTTGCTTCGATCAAAATCAGTCACTATTTGTACGCAAAATGGAGTTAATTTGGAAGATTTTTAATTAAGTAATAATTGGATTAAAAGATATAAAAGAATATTTAAAAAACCTATTTGGAGAGCAAAAACACATAAAAGGCGAATGCCTGTGAGCTTTAATAATTCATTAGCTGCCCAAAACACATAAGATGTTAGACATAAAATGAAAGATCTTGTAATAAACTGTTTTTAGAACGCATATCATACTGTTCTTAACTATGTAAATATATCAGAATAAACTATTGATCAACTCGGATCAAGAAATATTTGTACTAAAACGGCTGGAAAAGAAAAATAAAGAGTGTTTGTTATCTTTCTTAGTTCCCCAAAAGGTGAAAAAAAAGAGATTTATTTGTAATTTTTAAAACTAAACCATCAGCAAAGTAATTTAAAATTTATAATATTAATCCAAACGGGGGCTGCTTGTGCCTATGAAAAAAAATTTAAAATATAATAAAAACACATCTACTTAAATTTATTCAAACAAAACTGGTTGTTTTAATGGTGAAATTATTGTCTAGTGGCTTTATCAAAATTTTTCATTATATTTTTAAGTTTCCAAACTACTATTATATGATTTTCCATTACATTGGACAAAAGAGGTACTAGCTGCAGCAAGTTTTCTAAAGATTACTCTTATGCAAATACACCTTAACTCAGTGATATTTACCAGTCTGCGGATATAATATGATATTAGCAATTTAAATCATTTTTAACAACAAGGTGGTCTGAGAATAATCTTATTAGATTTGGAAAAAAATGTTCAGGTTTTGGAGTCGAAATCGACAAACAAGAGAAAAGCTAATTAGATGTATTGATTCTTCTTGAAATTAACTATTTAACAATATGATTATTTCTGGATTTACAAAATCAGATGATATTGACGCTATTGGAATTTTAATAAAGTTTATGTAGGTAAAGTCAATGAAATAGAAAATGAACAAAACAGTGTTCTTTATCTAATTGATTATTATTTTTAATAAATTTTGAAAATATTTTTATTTTCTTATAGAGACAATAAATTTAACTTTTTCTTATAAGAAAATAAATATGGTATATAAAAATAAATTATATATTATACCTAATTCATTCTAAAATATTTATAAACTAATTAAAGAATATTTTAAAATATGATTATATTTTGTAAAGGTTAATTTAAAACCTAATGATAAAATTTATTATCATTTATCTAGCACCAATTAGAATAAGGATTATTTGAAATTATAATTAAACATATCTATAAAACTACTTTTGATAGAAATTTAGTTATAGATGCAACACAATGATTTTGATCATATGTCAAAGTTATAAAAAAATTATTTCTAGGATATAAAAATATGATGCATTATATTCAATACATATTAGAGGATCACTTTTGTATTTATTAATATAATAAATACTTAAGATTGTATTTGGATAGATTTCTAATATATTTACATAATTGTACACTAAATTATCATTGTTTTATTCTTTTTACATATTTTATAAGAATAAAATTTTAATTATATATTACTGAGAAGCTTAATGTATGGAAAATATAACAAACCAAATATGATTATGAATTATCATTTAG
>CAKKLC010002211.1:33785-76635 GCA_918559645.1 Ceratonova shasta | reverse complement strand
GACCGAGATTTGAAAATTGCATATTTTCGCACGAAAAATTTTTTTCCGTTCATTTCTTTTTTTTTTTGTCATAGTTAATTATGCAAAATCAGTAAACCATCAAAAATTATCAAAAAAAACAGAAATCCCAAAAAGATATTAAACATCATAGGAACGAATTCACAGTATCTGTATATTGCAATATTTATTGTAATATATGCGAAGTAGAGGTAAATCCTGATCAAAAATCTGTTGTAGATGGCCATATAAAATCTAAAAAACACATAGATGTAAAAAAAACGAGTAATTGATAATAAAAACGATTCCCAAACATTCCTTAAGAGCCCTAAAAGTTCTTTTTTGGAAAATATTACTCGAGCATTAACCTCATGTAATATACTATTTGAGAAGCTTAGAAATCCTGATTTAATATATTTTTTCGATCAAATTGGATTTAAACTGCCATCTGAGACTACAATAAAAACTCATATTTTACACAAATACTCAAAGAATATGCGAGAAAACCTGAAAAAAAATCTTAAAAATAAGAAAATTTTCGTTGTATCTGACGAATCATATAAATCAGAAAAAATTCATTAACATCATGGCTGCATCCCATAAAAATCCAATAAAAATCTTTATATTAAAGGTTTTTTTAATAGAGTTCAGTATAAATTTCACAATAGTATCAGAAAAAATACCTTAATTTCATGGCTACGTCCCTTGAAAATCCAATAAAAATCTTTTTATTAAAGATTTTTTTAATAGAGTTCAGTATAAATTTCACAATAGTATCAGAAAAAATACCTTAATTTTATGGCTGCATCACATAAAAATCCAATAAAAATCTTTTTATTAAAGGTTTTTTTAATAGAGTTTAGTATAAATTCCACAATAGTATCATAAAAAATACCTTAATTTCATGGTTACATCCCTTGAAAATCCAATAAAAATCTTTTTATTAAAGATTTTTTTAATAGAGTTCAGTATAAATTTCACAATAGTATCAGAAAAATACCTTAATTTTATGGCTGCATCCCATAAAAATCCGATGAAAATCTTTTTATCAAAGGTTTTTTTAATAGAGTTAAGTATAAATTTCACAATAATATCAGAAAAAATTATGGACTCGATGAGAGAATATGAAATTAAATATTTTAACATGATCCTCTTGATTAATGATGCAGCAAGATATTTGAAAAAGGCTGGAACCCTTTTGAAAGAAAAGATTTCAAACTTGTTATATATATATATTATGTGTGTCCCATATTGTACATAACTGTTCGATGCAGATTTAAGGGCATTATTACAGAGTTGATAATTTAATTGTTTATGAAAGCAATAATTGATAAAAATGCACAGAATAGACACCTTTCTGAACAAATTGGTAAAATCCCATATGTTATTGTGACTATATGGAGTAGTTAGCTTCGTGCAGCTATATTCTATTTAAAAAATTAGTTTAAATACGGACATAGTAGAAAAATATGGAAAATAATGGAATTTTAATGAAGATTGTTAAACTTTCAAACTTTAATCCAAAAGTTTTTGATGATTTGGTTGAGATAAATTATTCGTATGAGAATTCAATTTGCATTAAGGATGAATTAGAAAGTGGATAATTACTGTTAAATAATGCCTTGTAAAAACTAGATAAAATAAGATTTGAACTTGACACAATAGACTTGTCAAGTGCTATTGCAAAGAGACTTTAAGAAGGAGATTTCAAAGATATTTGTAAGCTAAAAAATACAAAAATTGACCCATCAATATATATTCATCTATTTAATTTCCCTTCAACTTCGAAATTAGTAGAAAGGAGCTTTAAAATGCTGAAAGTAATGTTGAGGGTCAATAGAAATTTCGCAGAAGAAAATGTTGAGTCTTTTTTCATATCTTATTACAACACAAATTCAGGGTTGAAAGAAATCAAGTCGGAAAAGGATTAAAAATGGTGAAATTTAGGAAAAATTTTTTCGCATAATTTTTGTTTCAAGTTTTTGCATAATTTGCATAATTCCACTTTTTTTTTCATTATTTTTGCACAAATTTTGCATAATTCCGGGCCCCTGTATTATCACATACATTCAAAAATGAATTTATGAAGCATTTTAAAAATCAATTGAATAATATACAAAAATTCATAATCAATTTCAAAACTTTCTAAATATACATTTCAAATTATAACAAATTTACTTATTTCTCTTTAATAAATAACAATTTAATGTTTTCTTTTAAAAAATTCCAAAAAGCATTAAAAAAAATTAATCATATAGTAATTTCTGTCATAAATTATTGGATAAATTCTTCATAATAAAAATTAGTTAGTCTAGTTAGTTTTAAATCTTTCAATATTCTTAACCAGCGATCAAATATATTTAAAACAAAGGAGGTTACAATATAGGTTGAAGGTAACGTCCAACTAACAAAAAATATAATATTTATTATAAAACAGTTTACATTCTAATTCTCAATATTCTATTTAGAAATTATTAAATAAAATTTTATCCAAATTATATTTTTTTTAGGAATCACTTTTTTAAATTCAATTTCAAAAGAATTTAAATACATGAAAAATAAAAAATTTTGATTTTATATTTATTTTAAACAGATAATTTTGACTCATAAATTCAAAAATATTTAAAATAAAAAAACCCTAGCATTTATACTCATTGAGGCATTCATTAGTTTTCGCTAAAAATACATATGTATTCATTTTGAAGTAAATAGATTTTTCTATTAACCACTAATGACAAATTATCAAGACTTTTCATCATAATAATCATTTTTGAAGAATTTTCATTAAAAAACCTTCAAATGGATAAAAAATCGACTTTTTTAAGTTGTTGATTTTCTAAATATGGACCAGATACATCATCTAATACATAAGTATGATTTAAATATTTATATTCTGTTAATATTATTTGTGATTCTTCTTCTCAGTTTTAAAAGTCAACAAAATCTCTAACAATCTGATTGAATTTTATTATAAAGTCTTCTAAATATCTGAAAGCAAAATTAGTAAGAATCCCTAAATTTCCATGTTTATTCAATAAATTTTTTTGATTTTTCTTTAATTTTTCAATTATTGCATCTATATCTGCGCTATAACCATAAAAATCGTAAGTTGGTCAAATAATTTATATTGATTTATATCATAAAAATGTAAATTTTGATAAATAATCATCAATGTGTTAAAGATTACATTTTCCTAATTTTTTAATTGAAATTCCATCACTTTTAAATGTAATAAAAATAGAACATTAAAAATTACTTCGGAAATAAATTTTTGTAAAACTCTTAATAGATTCTTCTAAAATATCTGTAATAGATTTTCCCAAAAAGTATGTATCTGCAAGATTTTTAGCTAAACGTTAGCTATTTTTTTATTTACCAATCAAATAAGAGTCCCTACTATTACTAGTCGTCTATTTTTACGATACTCAGCACTCAACATATATTCATTTAATTGTTTTAAAAAACGTATTAATTTAATAGGGGAAGCATAATAATTACCTTAAAGATAATCAAAAAGTTTAGAAATAAAACCTTCTGGAGTCCTACATTCAGTCAAATGAATTCTACGAAAACTGTAATTGTTTACAGAAATCAAGAATAGTGAATATCACTTAAGTAAAGAATAATTTTTTTAAAATATACTCTTGTAAACGGACAAGTGATAAAAAAATAACTCCAGCACTATTAACATCATCTTATAGATTATAACTAACGTATAACATCGTGGCTTCTTTTTATCATTATGACAATTTAGATTAGATAACCTCATTTATAATATGAATTTATCTAATATAAAAATATTATCTTTTGAATATATTATTCCTTATTTATTATAATTAAAGTTTATCTTTATTTTAAAGGTTGAAGTAAATTGATTTTTTTTTTACAAAATATCAAAGATATACCAATCAATTATTTAATATTTAAATTTTAATTTATCATATATATTTTTAAATATAATTTTTAAAATAAACAATTTATAAGCAAATATTTTTAATAGCATTATTTTAAAATTATACAATCAATATTATTGAATCTATCTAAAATTTTTTTATGTATAAATAGTCTTTATAATAGGATACTTTTTGTAATAATAGTTTTTTTTAAATATTTTTATCCTTTTAGATAACCTTATTTTAAAATAAAACAATCTAATCTAAAAATATTATCTTTTAAACATAATATTTTTTATTAATAATGATAAATTAACTGTATCTGTGTTTCACCGCTTTAAGCAAAAATTAATTTTTTTTAAAATATCAATGTACCAAACAATTATTTAATATTTTGTATTTATTTTGAATTTATGGTGTATATTTTTAAATATAATTTTTAAAATAAATAGATTTTTTTAATTGGATTATTATAAATTATATAAGAAATATTTTTAAATCAATCTAAAAAAGCTTTGTATAAATATTCATCATAATAAAATAGAAATAGTAATTGTAATTGTAATTTTTTTTAATATTTTTCTGCTTCTAGATGACCTTATTTAAAAAAAATTCAATCTAATCTAAAAATTTTACCTTTTGATGATATAATTATTTTTAATTGATAAATTTTATTAAATTAAATTTTTGTTATAAAATATTGAATGGAAGAATATATAGGTTTTATTTCTTTCTACATATAATTATAATCATAAAATTGATAAAAGAAATATTGGAATATGGTACTTTTACATCCGTTCCCGCAGTGTAAAATCTTTAATTTAATTTAATTTGAAATAAATGATATAATTTTATTTAAAATAAATTTTATAACATAAAATAGATTCATAAACTAATTTAAATATATTAGTGAATTGGTAAATTTAAATAATAATATTAAATCAAATAAAATTGATTTAATAATATAGAATTAAAAAAAACCGAACTTAATCAAATAATTTATTAGTTTTGTTAATATGCCTTAACAGATCATCCTTATATTTGTTCCTACAAATTGACTCAAACATGCAACTTAACAACAAATCCCTTCTTGTTCCACACTCAGCTTTATTTCTTCTGTTAGCTCTCTACCACATATTTTCAACCCTGTTGGTATGTGCTCCAGTTTCTGGATCCACAAAATCCTGATAATAATTAACAAATAATTTTCTGATCCATAATCCTTATTATGCAAGTAAGCAACTTACCCATTACTTACAATCAAAAGGCAATCTTTTGTTTTACAGTCAATCGCCCAAAAAACACATTTTTTATAATTAATCTTCTACTATTATACTTTCGTCCAGCAAATAAGGACTCATCTATTTGACCTCCACGCCCTTGGCACCCTTAAGAACACGGGTTTCCGTTAGTTTCAATGCACATACTTCGCGTATAAAACTTTTGTAGTCAACAAAAGTATGTTGCCCAAAATCCTAATTATGCGTGAATTTTTTTGAAGGAACTTTCTTCGTAACGCAATAATAAATAAATTTTATTATAATATCCAGGCCAATATTTGTTATTTCAAAAAATGTTCCTCTGAAAAAAATAAACTTCCTTACAGCATAGACGGCAAAACCTTTATCTTTAGCCACTCTAAACTCAATTATCGTTGAATTTTACCATCCCACAATCGCAATAGGCACACAAGCGTTGACTTGGCATCGAACCAAGTGATACATATACTTCGATGTCTGCCTCATGTTGCTTACGCATAAGGAAGTAAATATTGTTTTCATTCCGAGAATTTAGTTCAGGTAATTGCAGTTCCCTGATAATACTTTACATTTGTATTAAAAAAAATTTATTAACTGTTTATTGCATTTGGTTTTTCTATTAGCTAATTTATTTAAATTAATTTAAAATCAATTTTATTTCATTTAAATTAAAGATAGTAAACTGCAGGGAAATAATGCAAAATTACCTTGATTATTATGAAGTTATAAACCATACTAGAAATATTTTTACTTCATTATGAATTTGTGTTATACATAAATATTCTTTTTAATTGATTAATTTTTTGTAGTTTAATTCTTTCTGTATTGTTTTTATAATATATTTTCATAAAAATCATTTGAATTACATATATTGTTAAAATACCATAAATTTATAAAAGAAAATGTTCTTACATAACATGAAATCTTTGTAAACGGAATAAACGGAATAAACTGATAAATATATATTACTATTAAAAATATTTAACAATCATAAACGTCTAAAGCACTGCTTTTAATTATAAATAAGTTTTGTGAGTTGATTAATTTAGTATCTTCTTTGTAACTTGAATTTCTGAATTCCATAAATTAATTGAAATAGTTTTTTTAATTTTTTTATAATTTTAATAAAATTATTTTTTTTAAACGTTTAAAATATCAGATGATTTTATCAAGAATACAAAAAAAAAGATATAATGTTAATTTTAGAGATATTGAGATATTATAACAAGTTTAAAAAGTTATAAATTTAATTAAAATTTTGCTTTTAAAAGAATAGTAAGAAAAATATTTCAGTAATGTTTTATCATTAACAAATAAAGTAAATGTCCAAAATAAAGAAGAATAAATTAGAAATCTATACAAAAATCATATCGGAAATATTTTTTGATTTGAATATTCCCTTTTCTAAGCAAAGTAAAATTTAAGGTTATTTAAATTTTTCTGCAATTAATGTTATAATTATGTATACTCATACACTAGTTTTAGATCATTTAGACATCATAATGATGAATTGTCTTCATTTCAATTGTAAATTTAAAGTTTTACTTAATAGTAATCTCATACAATTGTGAGCTTTGTGTATTGAAAAAAATACTGCTTTTAGTTGAGAAGAAATATCAATTAAGGTGAATGATCCTTAAGTATTAAAAATTAAACATAAATGCTTTTATTGTAAATTAATTTTTTTCATAACTAATCATATTAACATAGAAGGAAACTTTAGCCTAAAAAATACATATAATAATAAAGACAGTTTAAATTGTAATATTTTAAAAAAATAGTATTATAATGATTTCTTTTATCTACATTACTTACTTTATAAATTAAATGAATGCTTACATTCTTTGTCTGAAAATCACGAGTTAAAACTTCTATATGTGACTTTTTGGTGCCGTCGTTTAAGCTCTGCAAATTCTGGCACATAGTTTTTAACGAAGAAAATTCCTACAAAAGACATTTTATCAATTTTAGAGAGTTACAGAGATGAAAAGATTTGGAGTATCTCAGAGGAATAGCGCATTATTTTTTGATGGATTTATTGGAACAGATATTTGTTAAAATTTAAAAATTATCCAGTATTTAGCAGTTTTATTACCTTTTATTAATTATTAATTTTTTTATTAATTTGCTAAATTCAAAATATTTTACAGGTTAAGTTCAAGGGCTTTGAATTTATAAAAAGTGACCTAAGCCGATACGTTCATGGCCAAATCGGTTTGTTTCGTTAAAACTTATTTAAATAATTTTATGTGCCGGAACTTTAATAATTTATACATTTAGTAACTTTGGATTTCAATTTAGGCACACTTTTATGAAAATAACGGGTTTGTAAATGATTTACCCTTAAAATTGACAGAAAATAAGTTTGAAAACAATAAATTTTATATATCAAAATTTAAAATTTTTTTTTATTCCTTAAGATTGTATTATCTAAAATTTATACAATTAAAAAGAAAAAAAAGGGGATAAAGAATTGAAATAAATTCATATTATTAATTTTATCAAAGAAACAATATTATTTTAAAAATTTTTAAATTACTTGATAACGATAATTTATTTCAATATTATTATGTTTTATTTAGTAATTAAAAAATTTTAAAATTTTTTTTTAATGTTTTGTAGGAATTGCTGATTAAAGAAACTCTTAGTTATAAATTTTAATAAATTTTTTCATACAATTTTATGTATCAAATTAATAAGAGATAATAAATGTTAAATAGTATAATAATTGGATCGTAAAAAAAAACCCACATATTCGTTTTTTTTACATGTTAAGGGATAAAAAATATATAAATATAAAACCCTTATGTGTAAGTATTACGAAGAAACATTAAGAAATTTTCTAGCAGGAAGTACTGGAAGTATCATTGCTTTTCTTAAAAGGAAAGCAGTTACTTTCCTCAAGAATGGAGTGTCTTAATTGCAATCAAGACATGAATCTTAATAGGAAGGCCAAAACTCAGATTGGCAAATTTTTAAATGTGAAAAACATTTTGTTTAAAATATAGAAATAGAATTTCAATTCGAAGAGGAAGTTTTTAAAACTCTTCAAAAATTGAGTTGAAAACTTTTTTAGAAATTATTTATAGATATTCTAAAGAAGAGCCAAATAACCAAACTCAATATAATTATCTGCCA
Source organism: Ceratonova shasta (assembly GCA_918559645.1). Lineage (NCBI taxonomy): Eukaryota > Metazoa > Cnidaria > Myxozoa > Bivalvulida > Ceratomyxidae > Ceratonova > Ceratonova shasta. Next base: position 68,348 of record CAKKLC010002211.1, on the reverse strand, counting down.
GTAAACAGACCCTAATAGCGATCCACCAAAAAATAAGAGAAATAATTATAAAATTATTTTTTGGCAAATCCTAAAAGGCTTGGTGATGAAAGCGTAGTGTGTCAAATAGAAGAAAGTCTATTTTCACACAAACTTAAAAATCAACTTGAAAGATTGTCCAATTTACAAGTTTGGGTTTTTGGAAAAGTGAACACTAGTAATTCCAACTAAAAGCTTCATGGCAATTGTGCATAATCGAGATGCAGCGACATTGCTTCCAATTATTAAAATTGTTTGTTTACCTAGGACTACTATTATTTCTAACGAGTGGCGTGCTTATTCTCAAGTCTGTAGGAGTTTTAAGCATTACACTGTAAACCACTCTCTTTATTTTTTGAATCCTGAAAATGGCGTTCACACACAAAAAATGGAATCATGGTGAAAAAAAATGAAGTTGAGAATAAAACACAAGAAAGACATTAGAAAAAGTGATTTGAAATTCTATCTTTATGAATTTTTATGGCGCAAAACACAAGAGGAGACTTTTTTGAGAATCTTTGTTCATTATTAAAAGAATATTTATGGTTTTTTTTTATTTTGTGCTTTTATTTTTTGTGTTTTTTTTACAGGATCATATTTTGTATCGTTTTTTTTACATTATCATATTTTGTGCCATTTTATTTACATTATCATCTTTTGGTCCGTTTTTTTTACATAATCCTAATAATTTTTATACGTAATTAAGTTATTCTAAATAAATAATATTATAAGATAAAATTTTCCAGTCAATTTAACTTTTTTATAATTTAATTTAAACTTTTTACCATTCAATTTAAATTTTTAATCATTTAATTTAAACTTATTACTATTCAATTTAAACTATTTATCATTCAATTTAAACTATTTAATATTTAATAGAAACTCTTTATATTTTTTAAATTTTGATCAATAAAAGAGCTACCATTTTTAAAAAGTCCGCTCATTTCTTTTTTTATTTTTATATTTAAATTTAAAATTGTTTAAATTAAACATGCAAGCTGACGATATTAATCCATAAAAACAAACTTATAATGTGAGGCGGGTCCGTCGAACAAAGGGACCATGTATGAAAATTTCTAATGAAAAAGGGATAATTTTTTTTTGGCTTACTCAAAGACCGAGATAAAATCGTAATAGATCTAGCAGATATACTATACTGAATTACAACTCGGCAAAATCAATTATGAAAGCGTATGCAGATGGCCTGAAAATTAATCTTTTGCAAAAAGATTCCTTCATTCTGAAATAAAGGAAAGAATTGAATTAATTGTTTCTTCAAATCCACAATTTACACTAAACAAAATTAAATCTGTGCTTGAATTAGAAAAACCTGACGGCTTTATCATATCGATATCTACTATATATATAGTGCTTAGAGGTTTTAAAAATTACATAGAAGCTTATGCTTCGAGTGTTGAAAAGAGTCAATCTGCCTGAAACGAATATTACCTTTGGTTTAATAATTATTTTCGAAGCAACTTTTCAAATGCAGTATTTATTAATGAGTCAGGACTTAATCTTCATTTGAAATGGTCATACGGGATATCAAAACAGGGAAAGAGAGCAATGTCAAGGGCCACGACTGAAAGAGGATGATCTAAATCACTAATATCAAGCCTAACGTTAGATGGTATGGTTCATTGTAAAAGAATTTCAAACTCAACAGTAAATTCATTGAATATATAATTGAATTGTATGATTATCTTAGAAATGTTAAAATGCTTGAGATAGCTTGTTTGATTCTTGATTATGCCAAACCTGTTTACCTAATGTAATGGAAAGATTCGCAAGCCCATATTGATTAACCGTAAAATTTTTTTCACCGTATTAGTATAAGCTTAAACCTTACAAAAATTTGTTTTCTAAAATCAAAAATAACGTAATCTCAAGATTGCATTTAGGCGAAACGTAAGTATTATAAGAGCTAATTATGGAGGAAGCAAGAAATATCACGGTTTCTAATTGTACCGGTTATTTTAGTTAAATGCTTAGAAAGATTACGAATTGTGCAGCTAAATAGGCTAATGTACATCAATAAAGTATTTTTAACAATTATCTGTTCTATTTGTTTTATTATAAATATTAAATAGTTTAAATTGAATAATAAAAAGTTTAAATTAACTTGAAATGTTATTTATTAGCAAATGTGAAAAAATATTATTTCTGGATGAGGAAATATCAAAAATTAAAAAATATGTATTTTATGATTTTTTTTATATTAAAAAAATAATGGAATATTTAATTAATTATATTTAATAGATATTTTAAAATTTTAATTACATTTTTTTAATTAAAATTTCAAGAGTAAATTAATTGAGTAACTTTTATTAATGAATTTTAAATAAATCTGACCCTAAAAGATTATCCAAGTGATATAATTATTTTTTGAAGTAATAATTAAATTGTGAAACTAGAAATTCTATAAAAAGAGATTTTAAATAAAAAGTTAAATAAAAATAATGAACCTTTAAATAAAGATAAAAATGATCGAATTTTTATTAATTAAAAATAGAAAGCAATATATTAATTTTAAAAATGTTTAAAATTTTTATTTAAAAGAGTTTAAAATTAGTTTAGTGTTATCTTTTAAAATTTTTTATAAATTTACACAAAAAAGTGTATATCTTTAATAGAGATGTATTTTTCAATAAATAAAAAACACTAAAAAATATTTATACAATGTAAGTTATTTATCTAACTCCAAAATCCAATCATCAGAGCATAATTTTCAAAGTATAATTGACCTATCAAAAAAATGACGCTGTTCAAAAATTGATATTAAATACGTTTTTGACATTTCAATATTTTTTATTTAATAAAAACTTAGTAATGAAAGGAAAGTAAGTTTGAAAATATGTAATTGCTTAATCGTTAAAAAAAATTTATTTTGTTAAAGTAATTGATCATATCAATAAAAAAATTAGATTAAGAATATAAAAATTAATACGACAAAGCCTATCCGGTTAAAACATACATAAAGAATCATTTATAATTAGTATTTTTGAAGAAAAGTTTCATGTGAAAAGCATCTTGTCGAAAATAATATTTAAAAGAGATTATATGTAAATATTTGTTTTCAAAGCACAAAAGCCTAAAGTTTATTATGAGTTATGGCATAAAAGTTTTTGAATATCTTTGGTTTTTTATTTTTATAAAAATTTCTTTGATTTTTTCCGCTAATAAAAATTTAAGTTTTTTTAGTAAATTTTTATTTTCTGATTATATTGAAACTAATTAAAAATTTATTTGATTTAATATATTTAATAAAAATGAATTATTTTAATTTAAAATTACTCTTCGGGTTTTTTACCCTAATAGTTTATTTTAGGTTTATTTATAGGCTTAAAAAACACAAATATAACTTTTCAACATCAACTATAACTTTGGAAACTGATCTATTATTATTTAAATGCCATTTTAAGATAAGGATATTAGGAAATCTATAAGTTTTACAAATAAGGGACTGATATTAACATGATATAATTTTTGATCATAATTTAATCCAATCTGTAACTAAATTTAAATTAAAAAACTTATATTTAACAGAATATAAATCTATTACTCTATTTCAAATAATCAAATTACTTTAAGTGGAAAAATAAGTTCTAGTTAAAGTCAGAGTCTAATTTAACGATTTCTAATTTAAGGAAAAATTAATTTTAACCAACGAAGAAAATTTCCTGGTAATAATAAATATAGTTTTCTTAGTTTTTAACCAAATTTTTTATAAGGAAGTTTAAAACAAATTAATACAACAAAAATAATCAAAAAGAAAACAGAAAAATGGTAAGCCGACATTTCGCCGGCAAACATAGGTCCGCCTTTTTCGCCGGAAAATTATTCGACGTTTCGTCCAAAAAGGAAAAAAAATAAATTATTAAATATTTTTTAAATGTTAAATGAGAATAATTAAGTCGATTAGAGGGAAGAAACTTTTAATTGCTGAAGACCTTGTGTACAATTATGATGCTAAATTAAAAAATGAAAATCATTTGGGTGTAAGCAGAGAGAGTGCACAGGAAGAGTTGTAATTGATGAAGCAGCTCAAGTGATAATCAAGAAACAACCGCACAACCATTAGACGGATGTACAGAAGATTTACTATATAGAACAAAAAAATAAACTTTCTGAAAAAGCCTGCGAAACAAAAGAGTAATTTGAAGATGCGTTGGCAGATTTGTGCAAAGAAACGTCGGCTAAAGTAAGTTCTGTACCTGAAAAATATGAGAGTCTTTGAGACTGTTTTGAATGAAAGACGAGGAGAAAATATGTGAAGCAAATAAATTTAATACGATGATGTCCCTTATTCCCTCACTAAGACAATAACCGGCAAAATGTTTGTGAATATTGACAGTGGGTTTTACAATGAAAACAGAATCTTAATTTTACCAACAGACGTAAACAATTAAATTTTGAACTCTTCTGATGTGTGATTGGCAGATACAATATTTTTCTCCACACCAAAAGATATCTATTTGCTTTTTACACTACATTTCGTGTCTCAAAACAAGGGTTCCAGTTTTGTATGTTTTAATGAAACATAAGTGCAATTTTTCATACAATTTAATATTTCAGTATCTAAGAGAACATATACAGAAGAAACCGTTACATTTTATAACCGATTTTCAAATATCATCTATTAAAGCATTTTCAAAATATTTCACAAGCACAATATTGAACGGACGCAACTTCCTTTTTTTACAGATAGTTTGGCGTAAATAACAAAAAAATAACCTGGCAATAGCATATAAGTCAGACCCTTCTGTTAAGAAATATTTAAGTTATTTATTAGTTTTATCATATTGTCTAATAGCTGTAATTCAGGACATCTTTTCAGTAACACATCAACAAATTGACCAAATACCAGACTTGGATAGAATAAATTTAATTTTTGATTATTTCGAAACTTAATACTTAGACCCAGCCTGGGCGAATCAACTAAAAGTATAGGATTTTGGTCTGTGTATGACATAGTGTTCTTAAATGTTCCCACATCAACTAACACTCTTGAGGCTTAGTATCTAAGCATGAATTCTAAATGCATCATTGCAAACTAAAGTCTTTTTAAAGGCCTTGAAGTCATCAGAAAAGAAGAAAACAAGATAAATTTAAGAATTTCAAATCTGAAAATAGGTATCCTTAAGATTCGTACCAAGAACACTTAACAGCATCTAAAGAAATTATTAAGAAATTTTGAGCAATACTCTATTGTTGAATATTTGGATGTTTTGGTCAACAATCTGAAGTTTAAATTAGATGATTAAACATTTAAGTAGATTTTATTTTCTTTAAATTTTGGGCGAATGGCCGGTCAGTGGTTTTTAACGATTTTTTTTTATAAGTAACCTGAAAACAAATTAAGACAACAAAAATAATCAAAAAGAAAACAGAAAAAGATATAAAATGACCACAAAAATACAAATTTTTGATTATAAAAATAAAACCCGACAATAGCAAAAAACATATTAAAAAAAAAATTATCTTCCACTTGGTACGATTAATAAAATTTTGAAAAACGAAAATAATATTCGAACCGCATGGTAACATTGAAAAAAAGTAGATAAAATATAATAAATTTAAAAAATTCAAATGCAAAAATTTATCCGGTTTTATTCTAATGGTTTAATGTAAAACCATCAAAGAACTATGTAAATTTCTGATAATTTGCTTAAAACAAAAGCGATCCTGATTGCAAAGCATTTTAATATTAATGTTTTCAAAGGATGAGATTCATGGATACGAAAATTCAAAAATAAATCTTTATCCTAACGTATAAATCAATTTCTGGTAAAAAAGCTTATGTTAAACAAGAAGTATTTAAGTAAACCTGAGCAATTTTCGAAGACAATTAATAAATATTCACAATCAGACGTCTTTAATTGTGATGAAACTTCCCTTTTTTTTTAAGTTTTTATCAAAAATAACATTAAAAGTATCAAAGGAAGATTTGTTATATTGCAAATTTTCAAAAGAACGTATTGCAATAATTTTTTATAGCAGTTAAAATTGCCAAAAAATTTAAGCGTTAGTAATTACTAAATCATAAAAACTATGTGGATGTACCAAAATTTTATTTCGAAACTGGGATCGCGGTATAGAAAAATAGAAGGCTTGGATGACCAGTCTAATTTTCTTTGAATGGGTGGAAGCATTAAAATAAAAAAATACAAAAACAATTTGGCACAATCTTTTGCTTCTTGATAGTGCATTTATTTATTGAAAATATTTACAATTTTTAAAAATAAAAAACTTTACTTCTTTCTATTAAGAACAACATTAAAAATACAGCCTTTAGATTAAGACATAATCTATTGGTTTAAAGCTCACTATAAAAATAATGTTATGAGATATTTCTGTGAAACAATAAAAATATAGGTTTTACAGCACTATTATAAATGATACGAAGCTTTTAAATATAGTTCGTTTATTTGTTGAATCATGGAATTCGGTAACAATCGAAACAATATAAAATTGTTTTGAAAAATCTCTAGAAATTTGGAAAAATATGAAATATTAGCAATTAATATTAAAACCTACCGAATAAGCAATACAGGAATATTTTGGACGAGCTAGATTTTGAAATTCTATCTCATTACTCAGATAACATTTAATCAATCCAGATTTTCAATATTTATGATGAAGAAATTTTAATAAAGAAAAAGAAAAAAAGATGGCGATAAAATATAGCACAGTAATATTTTATCTTCATGACATTGATATAGTATAAGATCTAAAATGGATGCACAGTTTTTATATCCTTGTGAAAAGGTAAAGCTGAAATTAAAAAAAAAAAAGAAAACGAAAGAATTCTTTATTACTGATTATTTAAATTAAAGGATTGATAAAAAAAATATTTTAATTTATTTCATACAAATCTATTATTTTATGTTATTTCAATTGTTTTATTAGTTTACAGAACTATTATTCTTCCAAACTTGATATTTTTTTATGTTATAAACTAAAACTTTTATCCCAAAAAAAAATCGTTGTTTATTAACTTTAATGCTTAACTTTTTAAATAAAAAGACAATGCCTAAGTTTTTTTAATAGTCTGTTATTATTTTTTAAGAAAATTGATGTTTGTTAAGTTTGTATTTGATTGTACTTGAATTATCATCATAATAATCAAATTTAATACTATAAATTTTTTTTGGATAAATTTATCTATAAGGTAGGGAAAAGAAATCTAATGAATTTATAAGAATAACATAAAATCATAATTGAAGTTATGGGTATAATTTTTTGTCAAATAATTCCAAAAAATAAGCATAATATTAAAATTTTAATCTTAATAAAATATACTATACGTAAAAGCTGATGGAAATATATTTTTAATTTTTGTCCATCTAAATCAGGCCTAGGCAACTTTTTCTGGATGCGTATCAAAGTGAAAAAAATGTGACTATTCGGAAAACTATTTGGCTAAGTGAGTATTCTAAATTAATTATTAATTAAATACCTTCATACTCATGACAAATATTTTTATTCAAAAAAGTATTTATATTATATTTTCAAATTTTAGTATTAAAATAACCACATTAATTTTCTTACTATTATAATTTCTATTTAAAAAAGAATTCATTTCTATCAAAGGCTTTCTTGAAACTGAATTAGAGGTCAGTTTAGTTAAGTCTTGTAAATATTAATTCACCTCAAGTGAATACAAGTGTTTGAAATATGGATAATTAAACTGTTTCTGCTATTACTTAAAATAAATTACATGTAGGAAAATATTTTTTCACATTTTTATGTCGATCTAAATGCAGATAAAATTACAAAGGCATTTTTTAAAGACAAAAAATTTACAGGAAGTAATACTTAACAGGTTGATATCATAAAAAGGATAATCTTTTGTTTTTTACAAATTTTTTAGTAGGTTTTTGAATTGATAAGAACAAATCGTTGTGCTTTTAAAATCAATTATTTCGTAACTGTGATTATCAATTTTAAGAAATTAAAAAAAATTGCTATTCTATAGTTATTTTGTCTATTTCATTGGGCTTCAATAGGAGGGTAAACATTTCGCCATGTTTCTTAAATTTAAAAATGTATTTTTAAATTCATTTTCAATGTTACAAATATAACTATCGAACAAAATTTGATTGTTTTTATTAATATTATATTTTGTATGTTGAGTTTTTAACAAAGGAAAAAACATAAATGTACTAATTTTTATCTCAGCTTAAAATAAAAATAATTTTGAACAAAAACTCTTCCATTCCTCGTACATTTTTAAAATTTTTTGGTCATTAACTTGAGATCGAACGTTTAAATTATTTAAATGTTTCATAATGTCTCTTACGAACAAAAGTCTTTAAATTCATTGTTATCTTTAAGTTTGATGTCATTTTTACCGATTTCATATAAAAATATTTCTATTTCATCAAAGCACTCCAGAAATTTCTCAAGAACATTGCCTCGACTTTACTAAAATATTACAGGATGTAACAAAAAATCTCCATGTATAGATTCGACTTCTTTTAATTACGATTAAAAGAACCTGTTGTTAATGCAGAAAGTGATATAATTTTATTTACAAACTTATTCAGTTTTTCCATTACATCAAAATTTTGTTGCGTAGATGCCGTAGCAAATAAATTTTCTTCATATATGACACAATGGAATATAAAAATGGACGGTCTATCTCTTCCTACATCAGTTTAACAAATCCTACATGTTTTTCGATCAAAAAAGGAGCACCATTAGTTGTCAAGGAAAACTATTTCTTTTTAAATTTACTATCTTCTCATTTCTGAATTTGGTAAAATCTTGTAGTTGACAGAAAATATCAGTACCTATAGTCATGTCATTCATTGAAGCAAGGATGCATAGTTGTTTATTGATATTTGAACTATTTATATAATCAAATATAATAATAATTGCCACCTTAGACAGACTATTTATATATGTACTTTGAATGAGAGCAATGCTAATTACATTACTGGATAACAAATTATTTATAACTAGGACCTCAATATTATTAGCCATAAATTAAATTCGACTTTTAACTATTCTGATTGATATAAGGGATTGCTTTATTTTTGTCCATCATTTGTTTTTATTTGAAAAAATCATTAAATAAGTGCGAGGAAAAATCTATAATCGTATTTTTTAAAAATTCTTCATCTGTAAAAGAGTTTTCCTTTAGTACAATTTGTAAGAGTTGCAACAAAGTTAGCCTATGTAGCCTCATTGTGGTCGGTCACCAAACTCTATAACATTTTTTTTGATTTCTAATATTTGATACACGTTTTGAAATGTATTTAAACTTTTCTATAATTGGAATTTTACTCACATTATGTTTTAATATAAAATTTTGTTCAAAATTGAAAGTCCTGATAGTAATTATATCTGTGCACAAAGTAGATACAAATATATCAGCATGTTCGATATACCCATATTCATTAATTCACATATCCTGAAATAATATCTTTTATGGTTTGGGTTTATCCAGGGTTAACAAATTTTTTTAATTATTTTCAGTTAATTAATTGCGTTAAAAATCCTTCTACAAGTGATGCAATGAGTATTGGTTCAGTGACTGTTAAAAGATAAACAAAGCACTAAAAGTGTGATAGAGATATATGGTTAAATAACCACTAAAGTAAGCTTGTTCAAATACTGTAAAACCTAAATTGGCGAATGTAAAAATATTCAAAAAAACATAATAGTATTTTTTGAATTCTAATGGATCACTTGAAATCAACAAACGCGTCACTTAGTGACCAGCGAGTCATAGGGTTCAAGGCCTGATCTAAATGTTTATAATTTAAATTTCTTATTTGAAAAATATATATTTAATTATATTTAAAAAAAAACATAAAAAGTTATTTAAAATCTAATGATATTTCTTTGAGATCTATTAGTATTTTTTAAATTGACGTTTGATCTATTTGTCCAAGAATATATGCCATCAAATTCAAAAAGAATATTTTTTTCATAAATTAATCTTGATTTAATAAATATTTTAAATATTTGAATCCGAGAATCAATATTAGATTTAAAAATTATATATTTTCATTATTTTACCTTAATTTATATTTCAAGGCATAGAAAACTTAATTAAACTATATTATATAAATTTTTTCTTAATATTGATGGTTTTATATATCACAAAATTAATTAATTTCACAATTTAAAAGAAAAAAAAATTAAAATTACAATCAAGAAACATACTAGAATTTTATTTATACTATTAATTAATTAAGAGTATCATAATAAAAATTTGGAAACTTTCAGAACTACATTTTAATAAATAATACCTTTTATAATAGTATATTATTAATACAATCTACCTTTTTATGCGGTACAAAATTTTGAGTCTCCCATAAAAAAAATTGTCCCGAATCTTTCAATCTTTTTAAATTTCAAAAAATTATTGTAAAATTATATTTTTAAAAAAAATTTTAGAAATTGTTTTAAATCTTAAATCACTTTTAAAATGTTACAATTAAAATTTTTTTTCAAAAAATAGTTTTCCGTTATATAGTGAACTATCTAAAATTTAAATTAAATTCACATTTTGTAATAAAATAATTTTTTCTAGCTTTTTTTTATTAATATTTCAAGATTTTCCATATTTATTTTTGGGAAGACGGCAGAAAAATTTAAATGATTTGACTGTATACAGTTAATTTTTTTTTAACGAACAGCAAAAACCAAAAAAAAAACACTTTCGTTAAAAAAAAAGAACAAAAAAATAAAAATTTTTACTCTTTTTTCAAAACCAAACTATCTGTTTTTTTGTTTTTTCCCTGATTTATTTCTTTTCGATGCCATTTTATCAATTAATTCATAAATCAAAGGAAGACACTCCAAATCCCAAGACAAAAAAACTTTTCGAGCATATTTAACTAGTGTATTGCTTCTTCCATAAAAATAATATAATCTTTTCGTGGTTCTGATTCTTGTCCTGATTCAATATCAGAACCGTGATTAGATTCCGGCTTCATAATATAATCTTCATTCTCGCAAATAAAAGCATTATTTTCACTTTCATTAAAATCAATTTCTTCATTCAGAGGTGATTGCTGAATATTTATATAATCTTTATCATCTTTTCAAATATCAAATGGATTTTTATAGTTATTTTCTGCTTTTTTGAAATAGTTTATGATTGTAATAGCTGTTACTTCATTCCGTGATCGAATAATAATAGTTAGGCTATCAGATAAATAAAATTTTTGCAGAACCTCCCTTATATCAATAATTTTGTTTCAAAAAACCATTTTTTGAAGAAAATATTTTTTATAAATAATTTTAAAAGAATAAATAATACCTTGATGCAGAAGTTGAACTTCCAAGGTATTGTTTTTTGGCAGAAAAACAAGTTCAATATTGCTAAAAGATTTGCAACTAAGAATATGACAGGGTGCATTATCAACAATCATTGCAATTTTCCTATTTTTACTTTACAAGTTAAAATTTAATGATGTCAACTACTCTTCAAAAATAGTTCTGGTCATCCATGCTTTCGAAGAATTTTTTTAAATTATTGAATTTGTTTTGAGATCAATATTTTACACCAACGTGGTTTTTTTGCTTTTCCTATTATGACTGGAGGCAATTTTTCACCTGTTGAACTTTTAGCAAATAATAAAGCGATCCTTTCTTTAGAAAATCTGCCTAATATTTTATCTTCTAGAGACATTGCTAATGTTCTTTTTGGATAACATTTAAAAAAAGAGCCATCTCATCAAAGGTAAAAATGTCTTTTGAATTATAAATTATGATTTTTCTACTGTATTTCTCCAAATGTTCATAAATTTAAATCAACCAGTTGTTCTTCTCCTGAAACAACTCTATCTTTTATTTTAAATCTTTTTTTTAAAGCTGTTAACCGTGTACTTGAACATTTAAAATTTATCAAATCAAACTTTTCTGAAAAATTCAATTCTGATTTCGTTAAAATTTCATTGGTTATTATTTTTTTGGTTTGTCTTTGTGAGACAAATAATTCATATAAGTGTGGTTCAAAAGCGTTCAGTTTTCTTTTTGATTGTATTTTTTTTTATTTCAGTAACACCTTTGTTTGGGATGATTTGAAAGCTTTTTTTAATTCTTTCTTTGTTTTAAAAATTCGTTTATAGAACCGATTGGCATGTTAAATTTTTGTGCCATAAATGTTTGGGAAACTCCACTGCTCTCTTCTAGATATTAAATTACGTTAAATTTTTGTTCAATGTTGTATGATTTTCTTTTTCTCTTGTTGTTGTTAATTTTCGGCATTGTCCTGGCTTAAAAATCGTTTTCGTTAAAAAAAAAATTCGTAAATAAAAAAATTAATATAGTTTTATATGCTGATTAAAATTTTTGTTTTCGTAAAAAAAAATTTTGTTAAAAAAAATTAACTTTATATGTAATTAAATTAAATAACTAATTTTGTTAAATTTTTATTTTACAATTTAGTCATAAATATTATAATGAATTCTTAAATAAAACCATGGATAAAAAATCTTCATATTATAATTTCCAATATTTTATGTGTAAAAAACTCAAAATATTTAAAAACTTGCAAATTTTTATTTTTAACCAAATAATGTCTTAAATCTTGATCATCAATTACATTCTTAAAAATTTGAAGAAATTCTGTTTCAATTCGATACACATTTTTATGATATTGTAAATAAAATTTCACCATATAATGTTTAGTTTTAGAAATTAAAGCTTTTTATTTCATTAGTTTTGAATTGTGGGTTTTCATAATTTATTTTATTATTAATAAATATTTTTGTGCCGTCATCTACATAAGATTCATTATTCTCATACCTAGTTTCACATTTTCCTTGCATAAAAATTTCCGTCGTTAAATACTTCACTGAATTCAGAAATTATAAAAAATCTTTTCACGCTTTTATATCAATCCAAACTTTGACCAACAGTTTTTTTAAAAATATTTTAAAAAAGATTACTTCAAGTATCAATTATTCATAATTGTAATGTCTCTTGGTTTATAGACATCTTTTTTTGATTAAAATGATTTCTTTTATATCAGCATATTTCATAATTAAATAAAAGGAAATTCCAAAAATTTATAATTTTAATTTGATTTTTAGTTCTGTATTATACCTTGATCTAATGGCTGAATGATTAATTAGTTTTGTGAGGTAAAAATAAAAGTTTAACATTGGACATTGACGGTATAATGTGTGATGCACAATCATCACAACCCATTAGAATAAATTTATTTTATTTAATCATGATTTCTTTAATTTTTAATAAGCCTGTTTTCAAAGAATTATTTTATAAGCCAAGCAGATGTATTGTATTCCTACTTGAAATTAAAAGCTCTTGAAAATTTTTTTCAAATACTTGTCTTTTTTTGCCCATTACCATTGTTGGTAGTTTCTCACCCGCAAAACTAGCTCACATTAATATACTAATACTTTCTTTATCCATTTAAACTTCACATTCAGCATTTAATTTATTTAAATTTACATAAAATTTATTGGGAATGAGCTGCATATAAAATATCATCTCATCAATATTAAAAATGTTTCTACCTTCATATTCTACACCTTAATTTTGAGAACTCTTCCAAAAATCGTTTGCGGCCATAAAATCGCCTGATTCTTTTAGCTACAAAACTTCTTATATTTTAATAAATTTAAAACAAGAAAGCATTTTAAAAAGACCCACGAAACTTTAAAACAATCGAAAATATTATTTGTTTTAATCTTAAATCTGATTTCCCGCAACATGGTGCCCATCACAGGAAATTTCAAATTACGAAGCTTTTTATATTCTTAATCAACACAAAAATTATCTTCTTCGAATTTAAATATAAATAAAATTTTTGCACCCGAAAAAAATTTAATCATTTACAATCTTTCGGCATATTTAGGTACATATTTAAGTTTTTTTTAATCCATCCCATCGTTAATTATAATGTTTTGTATCTCTTTTCTATACTTCTATAGCTAAATGCGCTCTTTGTATCATGTGTCAAGAGAATTGCAATATCTTTTTTTGCTGTAATTTTAGTCCGCCTGTTTCTTCTTGAATATCATGGTTTTTATTTGCTTTTGTCAATTTGGTGTCCAACAAATAATTCAATTTTCGCAGGTTTAAAAAATTATACTAAAAAAACAAATAATTTTTTTAAAATTTTCCCAAAAAATTTTAAGTGTTTCACAATTAAGTTTAATATTGTGTCTCAGAAAGAATGCTAGAGTGTATTCATTAAATTTAAAATAAAATTTTCACATCTTTAATTTTTTTATAAAATTAATTTATACTTTATTCTGCAAAAATATTGCATGATGGTAAGTTGAATTTAAATATTGTGTATTTGTGCCGTTTTTATTTATTAATAATATTTGAACTAGTAATCATAAATGTATATATAAATTTAACTAAAATATTTTTATTTTTATAATAAGTATCAAAAATTTGTGTTCATATAAATATAATATCTTATAACTTTAATTTAGATTTAAAAATTCTTTTTTCATTTATGTATATGGAAATAGTAAAAGTATCTCAAATTATTAATATTGGAAAAGAGAAATTATAATATGGTAATAATTGATAAATATTAATTATAAATAAAATAAAAACTAATATTTTGAATCTTTTCAATATTCAAATCTATTAAACATTATATATATTTAGTTTTATTTAAAAAAATTGGTGACAAAAAAATTTAACTTTCTGATATAATCAGTGGTGGAAATTATGAAATAAGTTTTTTTTTCGGATAAGTTATAATTTTCTTTAAAATTTATGGAAATATATCCTATGTTTTTCAAGACGTTCAAAGCAAATATAAGTTTTTTTATAATAATCTAAGATTAGAAATGAAAGCATTCATTTCAAAATTTTTATTATTTAATAAGCAGGTAAAAAACAATAAAAAATATTATAATGGTTTTTATAATATATGAATGGATTAATAAGGATAAATTAAATATTATAAGAAAATTAGGTTTCAAATTTAAAAAAAAAAAGTTACTTTTACAACTGAAAAAATTCATAATTGAAATTTTTTTTAAATAATAAATTTTGCAAAATAATTTGACAAGTAGATATTAAAGAAAAGATTTCTTATGAATAATTTAATGATAAATCAATTTTGTGTTTTATAGTATATGCAATATTGAAAAGAAAAATTTTTAAAAAAAATACATTATTTTTATCGCATAATTAACAACTTGATTAGTAAAATATTTTTTAAAATTAAAAATATAAAGTTTTAAATTATATTTGATAAAATAATTATTCTAAAATAAATCTATATAAACAAATCAAAGAATTTCAAAATATGATTATATTATGTAGTAGGGTAATTTAAAACAAGATTAATAACATTTATTATCATTTAATTATCAATAATTAGATATAAATATTTCAAAATTATAATAAAACTTTTCAATAAAAATAATCTTGATAAAAAATTTGTTCTATGTACAACACAATGTTATTAATCAAAGGTCAAAGTTATAAAAATTTCAAATCTTAATTCTAAAATGCCCCCAAAAATATCTTAATTCTAAAATGCACCCACAAATTATTAAAAAAATTTTGAAAAATTATAATAAAAAAATACTCAAAATCTAAATAATTCATAGTTATAGTAATTAAATAAAAAAGACGAACAAGTTGAATTACTTTTGTAAAATCCTTTAGACAGTCATTCTCCCACCACATTTAACAAGTGAGGTAGTCATCAAGTAAATTTCCTTCTATTCCCATCATTTTTGTTGACCTCAGTTTTTTCTTGTTCCAGTAAGATTCTAAATATTGTGTGTAATTAACCGTAAGGGAGGTTAAAAAAATTATGGGTGTTAATTACAGTAAAATGGCTATAATCTAAACTTCTAAGATTGTAGTATGAAGCCCACCGATCTTTATGTATTATAGATCTGGGTGATAAATATGTTTTAATGATATAAAGCAGTGTTTCAGTTCTTCTGTAAAGTACTCTGTCCTTTACCCCTCTAGCAGGGATAAAACTCGTATCTACCATTCCAAAACCCATATTTCATTATCTGTGTATCGTCCAACTTAATATTTTGGTTTGTGTCGAAAAAGTGATTTATCAACATTTACTATTATATTTGGGCCGCCGATTCTAGGAGGAAATCTTAAAAAATCAATTCTGCATAAAGTGCGCAATTGGGTATAAAACCTTTGGATTATTTTGATTTTAAAATCAAATTCCGCTAAAACAGCGCAACATTTTATTTCGTGTGTAAATTTCCACAATATCTTCAGACAATCTTTTAATGATATTCTTAATTTTTCTAGAAAGCTTGAATTCCTTATGTTTAAAGTCGTCTTATGCTTGATACATTCCTTGTTAACACATTTAAATACATACTTATCTTATATTTGCATTCAATAGTTCTTTTTATTAGTCAAATATTTGTCAAAAACTCTATTTGGTACTCTACTGGTGCAGCAAAAAGTGGTTTTAGGATTTCCATGTAATATTTCATTAGTCAGTTAATTGGATTTTTTTTATATATTTTTAAATTAAATAAATATTTATTTAATCCTAATTTCTTTCTATGATATAAAATTATGATGGATTTTAATTAATACATATTAAAGAATTACTTTTTTTTTATTTATATAAAAATACTTTATATTTTGTATGTATAGATTTCTAGAATATTTACAAAATTTAAACTAAATTATCATTATTTTATTTTTTAAAGAATTTTTTTAAGAATAAAATTATAATTATACATAACTGAGAAGCTTTATGTTTGAACAATATAACAAACCAACCATGATTAGGTATATTCATATATATTCAAAAATGATTTATAAAAGATTTTTATAATATTTTTCAAAAAAAAAATTAATGAAATATCTCATATATTTTACTATACATTTGAACTTTAAACAAATTACTTATTTCTCTTTAATATTTAATAATTTGATATTTTCTTTTTAAAAATTCCAAAAAGGCAAAACAATGAATCATATTATAATTTCTGTCATAAATTATTGGATAAATTCTTTACAATAAAAATTATTTTATATAGTTAGTTTTAAATTTTTTGATTATTTTTAACTATGGATCGAAGATGTTGAAAATAAGGCTGGTTAAAATATTCATTTAAGGTAATGCCTGACTAGAAAAAATATAATATTTATTATTAAAAAAATTTAAATTTTATTTGTCAATATTCTTTTCAGATTTTATTAAATAAAATTTGACCCAATTATATTTTATGTAAGAATACGATTATAAAATTCAATTTCAAATAAATTAAAATAAATGAAAAATCAAACACTTTAATTTTATATTTATCAAAAACAGACAATTTTATCTCATAAATTCAAAAATATTTAAAAATATAATATCCTTAACATTCATACTCGTAGAGTCTTTTACTAGTTTTCACGTCACATACAAACATGTAACCATTATCAAATAAATAGGATTTTCCATTAATTATTAATGACCGACTCTCAAGACTTTGCATCATAATAATTGTTTTTGAAGCAGTTTCGTAAACATAACCACCATACGGATAAAAATAGACTTTGGCAAGTCGTTGATTTACTAAACATGTACCAAATACTTCATCTATTGCAGGATAATAATTGTAATATTTATATTTTGTAAAAATGATTTTTAATTCTTCTTCTAAGTTTCCACACTCAAGAAAAGCTGTAATAGCCTGATCTAATTTTCTTCTAAACTCGTCTAAATATTTGTAAGCAAAACTAGTAAAAATACTTATATTTTTTTGATAGTTCAATATAATTTTTTGATTATTCTTTAATTTTGCAATTATTGCATTTATCTCTTCGTCATCAACATGTATTCCCATAAGTTGATTAAATAATTCATGTTGATTTTCACCATAATTTATAAATGTTTCCCAATATTTATAAATATGGATAGGTTTCCAATTTTCAAATGTTTTTATTATTTTCCCATCAATTGAATATGTAATAAGAAAAGGCACATTAAAAATTAGTTCGTAAATAAATTGTTTCGAGGGTATAATATTTTGTTTTAAAATAGATTTAATATATTCATTATATTTGTATTTTACTTCAAGATTTTGGGATAAATCTTTGTTAATTTTGAAATTATTAATTACGTTAACAGTCATTGGTATTATTTGTTCTATTTGGATTTTGTATTTATAAGTCAACAAATCATTATGTAATACTTCAGGACTAGGCATTAATGTATTAAAGGATTTAGTATAAACATCTTCAAAATATTTAAAAAGTTTAGGAATTAAAGGTAGCGAATTATCACATTGAGTCACTGTAAATATTTTATTAGCTGAATTTCTTACCGAACTTAAAAACGGTGAACATCACTGAAGTATAGTCTAACTTATATTTTAAAATATACTTTTCGTATCGGACAAGAAATAAAACAAAAAAATAATTCAAGTAATATGAATTTCATCTTAGAGATTATTACTTTTGTATAACTTCGTTGCTCCTATTTATAGTTAGGATAATTATAGATAAGATAACCTCATATCTAAAAGAATTATTCTAATCTAAAAATATTATCTTTTAAATAAATAATTACTCTTCATTAATAATAATTATTTAAATTTCTTTTTATTTTTAAAGTTAAAGTAAACTTAAATTTTTTTTTAAAAATATCAAAGATATACCAATCAATTATTTCATATTATTTATTTTAATTTGGATTAATCGTATTTATTTTTAAATATTATTTTTAAAATAAACAATTATTTTTAATAGGATTATTATAAATTATATAAGAAATATTATTGAATCTATCTAAAATTGTTTTACTTAAAAATAGTCTTTATAATAAGATACTTGTTGTAATTACGTTTTTTTCAATATTTTTATCCTTTAAGATAACCTTATTTTAAGATACAACAATCTAATCTAAAAATATTATCTTTTTAAGATATATTTATTCTTCATTGATAATAATTATTTAAATTTATCTTAATTTTACCGGTTAAATTAAAATTATATATTTTATAGAATATTGAATGAAAAAATATAAATGTAATATTTTTTTATAATTATAATTATATTCATTAAATTGATAAAAAAAATATGTTATTAATTATGAAGGTTATAAATCATATTACTTAATTATGATATTGTGTTAAAAATAAATATTATTTTAATTAATTAATTTTCTGTAGTTTAATTCTTTCTGTATTATTTAAATAATATATTTTCATAATAATCAGATTTTAAATACCTATCTTGTTAAAATAAAATTAATTTATAATGCAACATTTTCTAACATAAAAAAAAAACACTATGTAAATGCAATAAGTTGGTAAAAATATTACCTTTGAAAATATATAACAAGAATAAACAACTAAATCCCCTACTTGTTTTAATGAATAAGTTGTGAATGTATTTTTTACATAGTTTTTTTCTAGCTTGAATTTCTGAATCCATTAAATTAATTAAAAGGGTTTTTTAATTTTGTTTATAATTTTACTAACATTCTTGTTACGTAAAATGCGTTTAAATGCTTAAAAATGTCTATATAAAACACAAACAAACAAATCAAATATAAAGTTAATTTAAGAGATATCAAGATATTAATATAAAAATAAAAGCTTATAAACTGAATTTAAAATTCTGCTATTAATGGAATAATCAGAATATTATTTCAAAAAAGTTTTATAATTATTAATTAAACTTTATGTCAAATATAAAAAATTATATATCCATAAAAAAAGCTTATTGCAAATATTTTTTGATTTTACTATATCCTTTATTTAAGTCTATTAAAATTTTAGGTTATTAATATTTTTACTGAAATTTATGTTGGTAATATATAATCTCATCCATTAATCCAGATTATGTTATTCTTTCATATTTCTTGATTGTATTCAGTTTATTTGTAAATTAGAAAATTTTTATTTAATAGTAATCTCAAATAACTTAGTACTGTAAAATATTTAGAAAATAGAAGAATATCTTTCAATGTTAAATAAATCTGATATTTGATAAATGATATCCAAATTTGGGAAATTAGGCATATAAAATATTTTTTTAGATAAAATTTGTTGATAAATATTCTTAATTGGATTTAAGGATACTTTTAGCTAGAAAATACATTTAGTATGAAGCTAGTTTCAATTTTAACATTTTGATAGAATAGAAGTCCAATTATTAATTTTATCTTGATTATTTTTATTTCAATTTGATAAATTCTTATATTATACCAGAAAATTAGGAGCTAAAAACATATTTAACCACTTATCGTACAATGACGGTTCTTACTGGTTATAGGTTTTACAACCCAAACACTACAATGACGAGCTAGACTCATCACGACTTTTTTTTTTGGCAATAAACTATACCATTTAAAATATTATATATTTTGCAATTAGTAGGCAAAGAACACTTTCATGTAATTTTCATGTTATAAATTAATTTTATTTTCACTTATATTCAGTTTTTTGTACGTTAACTTATTTCTATTCCTAAAAAAATTATGTTCCAGAATGATGATTCTTTATATAAAAACGATAATGAAAAATTTTATTGGAGTGAAAATAGTGATGAAGAAATCGGCATTGAAGATTCTACACCACTGGAAACAGACTCAGATGATGGTGATATTGTTACAACAACTCGAAGGCGTGCCAGGCGTCTCATAAGCGACGGTAGTGAACTTCTGCTTTCTGCCTATTAGAAGAATTTTTTGGGATAAAATAGATAATTTTCCAGAAATAAAACAATTTACTGAACTTTCTGGTATAAATTCTTTAGTTTTGAGGAAATTAGGTGATAGTCCACAACCTTAATCAGTTTTTGACCAAGTGTTTAGTAGGGAGTTTTGTAAATTATTATCAAACGAAACAAATAGATATGCGAAATAGGTAATGGAAAATAATAAATTTGAAAATATGAAGATTAATAAGGAACGGTTTTCAGGAAATGGCGACGAGATGAAATCGTATTTTACACTCTGTATCATAATGGCACAAGTAAAAAAGCAAAATATACAATAGAACCGGTCAAAAAGGGCAATAATACATACACCTATATTTGCAGATGCAATGCCGCTTAGAAGATTTTTAATTATATCCCGTTTTCTACATTTCACAGATAATGATATAGCAGAAAGAATGATAGACTAAGTAAGGTTTGAAGTATACTAAGCTATTTGAATGATAAATTTGGCTAACTATACACTCCAGATAATAATATAGTGATTGACAAATCCCTTATAAAATTCAAAGGAAGATTTTGTTATAAGTAATTTCATGCTTCAAAGTGATCACGTTTTGATATAAAGTTCTATAAATTGTGTGAATCTAAATCATGATATTGTTGTCGCTTTAAAATTTATGGTGGCTAGGATAAACTTGATTGAATTATTATGCCAGCATCTGAAAATATTGTAATGGATATGTCACAGCCTATTTTAGGAAAGGGGTACACTCTTTATTTAGAAAATTGGTATTCATCTCCAACTTTATACCTAAATCTATTAAAAAATAATACAAACGTCTAAGGAACTTTTCGGAAGAATAGGAAATATATGCATAAGGCACTTACAGTACATAAATTAAAGAAAGGTGAAGTCAGAACTCTATCCAGTAACAATTTATTGGCTTTGAGATGGCACGACAAAAAAGATGTTTATATGCTTAGTACAAAACATTCAAATGAAAACATGATAGACACAGGAAAAATAGGAAAATTGAAAGGTGGAGGTGAAGAAAATGTTATAAAACCATCTTGTGTAATTGATTACAATCATGGTGTGGGAGGAGTTGATACACAAGATCAACTACTTGTGTGTTTTCCAGTTATGCAAAAATTTATAAAGGGGTACAAAAAATCGTTTTCTATATGTTAGATATAGCAATCTATAATTCCCATGTTTTTTACTCCAAAAATTCTTAGTGGAAAAAGAGAAAATATTGGTGCGTTTTGTATGAACATTGCTGAAGATTTACAGAAGAACATTTCACTATCTAATTACAAATGTCGTGGACGCCCTTTAAACATTGATAAAACACTAAGATTGCAAGCTTAAAATTTGGGTCATTTTCCTACACATATTCCACCAACTGAAAAGAAACTACATCTAACAAAATGATTCCATGTGTGCTTTCAACATGGTATAAGAAGTGAAACTACCTGAATATGTAAAAAATGCCAAATACCATTTGCATTTACCAGAATGTTTTGAAAATTATCATACTCTTTCAAAACTATTATAATATCTTTATTTATTTTCCATTATTATTTTCAAATTGATATTTTTAATTATTAACTCTCATCCACTTTTTATATATATTAAAAATGTTCAATTGATTTTTTATTGTTTTATTGAAATTTTTTAAATTTAATTAGTATTTCCATGAAAAAAATTTTGCTAAATAATTGTACGATAAGGGGTTAATTATTTTTATGTCATGGAACTTTAATAATTTACTTATATTTATTTTGGATTTCAACTTAAGAATCTTTATATGAAAGATACGGTTTTTATAAATTTTTTATCTTTAAACTTTACCAAAAATACCCAAAACAATAAATTTCAAAAATCATAATTTTATGACTTTAACAGGTTTAGATGGTGTTGTTTAAAATGTATAAAATTCATTGTTAGAAATAGAAATAAATATTTAATTAAATGTATAAAATAAATTACATCCATGAAATAATATTATTATTTATAAATTCAAAATTATTATATATTTATCATTTATATAAATATTTTATATTATTTGGTATTTAATAAATACAAAAAAACATTTTTAATGTTTTGTAGGTTTAGCTACCTAAAAAACTAATATATTTTAATAAATTTATGTATACTATTTATAATATCAAATCAATTAGAGATAATAAATGTAAATATTGTAATAGTCATTATATATAGATAAAGTTATTATAAATAAACAAAATTTGATTATATAAGCAAATGTCTCACTTTTTTTTCCTTTTCAGAAAATATTTATATTTGAAAATATTTATCTAAAATTAAAAGAATAATTGGATATTTAATTATATATACATTAAGAATATAATTTAAAATTATATCAGGTTTTTTTTAAGAAATTAAGTAAAATATAATAGCTTACTAATAAATTTTAAAAAATATGACCCTAACAGATTATTTAATTGATATAAATATTTATAGAATTAATTATTAACTTTTTTGGGACACAAATTCTACAAAAAAATTTTTTTGTATTAAATAATAATAAAAAGTAAAATTACAATAATGAATCTTGAATTAATTAATAAAATAAGTTAATTTATATTAATCATAAATAAAAATTTACATCTGAAAGTTAAAAATTTGTTTAGTATTATCTTGATAAATTATTAATGAAATCAACAGAAAAAAATTTACATTTTATAGAAATGTATTTTACTTCAAAAAATCATTTAAAAGTATTTAAACAAAGTAAATTATTTATCAAGCTAAAAAATTCCATATCAGAGTCTAATTTATAATTTATATTGCTTAGAAACTACCAAAGTAAAAAATTGATATTAAATACGAATTTACATATCATTAATATTTTGTATTTAATAAAAAACATAGCTATGTTAGGAAGTAAATTTGAAAAGATTTTGTTGCTCAAATCATTCAAAGGGAAATTTTTTAGATAAAACAATTGAACTAAGGCAATAAAAAATTATCTAAAGAACAAAAAAAATATAAGAAAACCCCTTCATAAAAATGTAAACAAAGAATGATTTATAAACAGATTTTATAAGCAAAGTTTTACGTGAAACACCTCTGGTCAAAAATTGTTTCTAAAAAATATTACTAATTTTAAATTCAATTGTTTTCAACGCACAAAAGTACACAGAGAGGTTATTGTTGGAGGTAGGAGTTAACTTTTTTTTACTCGTATAGTTGATTTTAGGTTAATTATACCCTCCAAAAATAAATAAAACTTTCCAACATAAACTAGAACATTTGAAATAGTTTCATTATTATTTTAATGTCATTTATACATAAGCGTATTAGCAAATATATATGTTTTACAAAATAATTGATTAATATAAATACAACAGAATTCAAGAACATATTTTAGTTTAACTTTTAGCTAAATATAATTTAAAAAACCTATAGTTTTGACAGGATATAAATCTAACATTAAATATCTAATGATCGAAGTACTTTAAGTTAAAAAATAATTTCTTTTTATTTAAAGTATCTTCACTATAAGCAAATTTAATACTATCGGCATTTCTTTGGAAAAATTTATCTTTAATTTAGCAATAAGAAATCTAATGAATATTAAAGAATAACATAAAATTATAATTAAGGTATGGGTAAAAATATATGTCGTTTAATTTAAAAAAAATCGTAGTAGTAAAATTGAAGTTTTTAACACAAAATACTGTACATAAAAACCAATAAATATATTTTATGATTTATGTAACTATCTAAATGTCTTTAATTTAATTTGCTTAGTTGAAAAATATATATTTATACTAAATTTAAAATAATTCAAAAAGTTTTTAGGAATCTAAAGATATTTCTTTTCCTTTTATTAGTATATTTTATTTAGGTTCAATATTGTTGTCCAAGAATATATGTCATCAAAATAAATAAGAATATTTTATACAATTTAATCTTCATTTATTTAATATTTTGAATCCAAGAATTAATTTAAATTTGAAAAATTATATCTTTTGATTATTTAATCTTGATTTATATTTCAGATCTTAGGAATCTTCATTAAACTAAACTATAAATTATTTTTCTTAATATTGATGGTTGTATATACCAAAAATTCATAAAATTCATAATTAAAAAGAAATAAATTAATGAATATTTTAAAACAAACTCGAATTTTATCTATAGTTTTAATTGATTTACAGAATCATAAAAAAAATTATGAAATTTTATAAATACATAAAAAATAAATAGTTTAAATAACTGTATATTATTAATATTAATAAATATTTGAAATTTTGATGAATGCACAAATTAACGTGTTTATTAAAATTCAAAAAAATAAAATAATTGTTTGTATAATGAGAAAACAAATGATTAAAATTCACAAAATTAACAATGCTGACCAAATTATGGAATTAATTGTTACAGTATCCTATCTGAATTATAATTTCTTAAGTGCGATTAAGAAAATGAATTTTCTAACAATTATGTAACTAATAAATTATGAACAATTGTATGCTCGATGCCTTGGTCAAACTAATTTATTTCTTGTTTAGGGTAAAAAATGTGTTGATTCTAACCTTTGTGTTTGTAAAAGATTATGTACCTTTACTTGTTCTATAAGAAAAAATAGTTTTTTTCATTGAAAGTAGATTGCCTCTAAGTACAATTTCAAATATTTTTTATGAATATTTCAGTGTTCCAAAAATATGGATATTTCTTATGACTATATTATTCATTTAGTTACTGAAAACAATATGCAAACATATTTGCAACAACAGTGTTTAAATTTGAAGAATTCGTACCTATGGAATTCCAAAAATATTTGAAATTCACGAAAGTTTATTTTGTTGATGAAATTTATGACCCAGGGAGAATTTTAAATCATCAGTGGTTTATTTGTGGTATAGAGAGATGTTCTAGAAATGTATTCATAGTCCCAGTATAAAATGCAAATACCAAAACTATAATATCAATTGTTAAAGAGTATATTTTGACTGGTACTACAGTATTTACCTATGAATAGATAGCCTATGGGATAATCCTGATGAATGTTGATGAGATTAATCATCTTACAATAAACAACTCATTTAATGTTGAGGATTCATACATCAGTTATTCACACACAAAATATCAAAGGTCTTTAATCAAGATATTAATATTTAATGAGTAAAAGACATGCAATTTCAAGAGAAAGTAAAACTGATTATTTAATTCAAATTATGTGGAAAAATTAGTTATGCAATCGTAAAATGATCAATGATCTATTATTTATGTTGAAACTTGATGAGTAAATTTTAGTCAAATCTGTAATCTTTCAAATTTTTAAATTTTCAAAAACTGGGTAATTTAACAAAAAAGCTTTAATTTGTTCATTTACCAGATTTTTTAAGTGTACAGAAATTATTTTGAATAGAACCATAAGATTAATTGGTTTAACAAAAATCCTAATTTATTTAAAATTTATTTCTCGGCGCTTTTTTAACTGTTACAGTTATTGGCGCTTTTTTTACTAATCCAAATATTTTATTACAACTCTTTTTAAATTAATTTTATCTTTATGTTATTATTTATTGATAATTAATTTATTTAATATTTTATTGCAGTTCATTATAAGTTTTTTTAAAAGTCATATTTTTATAAATTATCGTAAAATGTAAAAAATAACTAAATTTAATTTATGAATAGTGATAAAAAAATTTCTGTTCTTATAAATATAATTTAAATAAGAATTAAAATTTAATTATTCATTTTTTAGTTACAATTTTAAAAAATACAGTTCTTTTTACAATATCATTATTTTTAAATGAAAATTTGTTAAAATTGATAAAATGATTAATATTTAATGTTATTAAAAAAGAAATTAAAAATGATTATTATTTGTAAATAAAAGTAATATATTCTGTATAAATGATAATTTATACCTTTTTAATTTTTAAATCTACTATATATAATATATTCTTTAAATTGGATGAAAAAGTTTTGTGAACAAAACAAATTAAGACTTGTGTTTTATCAATAAAAGATACATTTAATTGTTTTTAAACGATTTTTTTTTACCAAAAACCAAAATTGAATCAGCATATTAAACTATATTTATATTTATATTAACGAATTTTTTATTAATGAAAACGATTTTAAAACCCCCACGATAATTCCGAAAATTAACAACAAGAGAAAAAGAAAATCATACAACATTAAACAAAAAGTAAATTTAATTAAATATTACTAGGAGTACGATGTAGTTTCTCATAAATTTATGGCACAAAAATTTAATATATCAATTTGTTTGATAAACGAAATTTTAAAACCAAAAGAAAGAATTAAAAAAAGCGGTAGTGATGTTGTTTTGGAAGGTATCAAAAAATAAAAAAAAAATTAAGATTAAATGCAAAATAAATTAAAAAAAAAATTAGAAATCTTCAATCAAGCGCTTCTACATGCAGACAAAAAAAATGAATTTTTGGTGTGCATGTATAATTATGTTGTATTCTGGTTCAAACAATCCGACGGTATTTTTAAACTTGTTTTCTGAATTAGTGTTAGGTTAAGATTCTTTTAAAAATCGCCATAGTCTTTAGATATTCTGGGTATGTAGTTCAGAGTCATTTAGGTCAACAAAATTTAATTTATGATTTATTCGATCATGCTCATAACCATATTGCTCAATCCCAAGATAGCCTCTCGAATAGTCTGTTAATTTTCTAGTTCCTTTAACAATGTTTGTTGTAATAAAATTGTGTAGAACAGATTTGTTTCTTATTTTAGTTACAAATAGCCGTATTTCTTTTGTTATTCTGCAAATACCTCCAACGAACCAAAAATTGTCACCTGCAAGAAAACTACCAGCATCATGTTTTCTTGAATATATATAGGTTTAGTCGATTTCGATTGTATCACCAGATCTTCCCAGTTTTTCAATTGTTTGTGGGGAAAAAAGCAATTTTGAATTCCACTTATTAATTGTACGAATAACATCTGCGCGATCAATTTCTAATTCTTCTCCTAATTCTTATACACTAATGTTTAAGCAATGCAAATACACGATTCTTTAAATTTTCACACATGGGATCTGCGCTCCTGCAAAGATAGACCATGTATACATACCATATGTCTTTCTGCACTCTATAGCGGGACATCTGAACCTACCATTAATACCATGGCGTATTTCTCCATGTTCCAAGTTCATTCTACTATTGCATTCAGGACAATAAACCTCATTTTTCACTAGATTATTATCAAGACAAAACTGATAGGTAGATTCTTCAGTTGCTGTGGTAGCGATCAAAGCTACAAATTTAGTCATGTTTTAGAGAGTTTTTATAACTTTTTGAAATTATATTTTAATTTTTTTTTATTTTTTTTGTCGACCCAAAACAACACCATTATCAAAAAAGCTTTCAAATTGTGCCAAACAAAGCCTGTAATTTAAGAAGAAAAATACAACCAATAAGAAAAACGGACGTTTTTAAACCTCAATATTATGAATGGTTTCGCTTATAAAGCAAATAAAAAAAATAATAACCGATGAAATTTCGACCAGAGCAGCATTTTATTTTTCCGAAAAGTTTGTTTGATAAATTTTAAATATTCAAGTACATGGTTAACAGCAATCAACAAAATATTTTAGTTTAAATATAGAGTTGTATCAAGAGAAGACAAACTTACCGAATTTAATTTATTTTATTTAAATTAGGAGAAATACCGTAAAAAAACTTACAAATTATGATTCAAAAGACATTTTTATAGTATATAAGACGGTTTTTTTTTAAATGTGATATAAATAGAACATAAACAATGTCTCTAGAAGATAAAATATCAGTAAAGTTTCTAAAGAAAGGATCACTTTATTATTTACTGCAAGTCAAGGTTGAAAATTGACTCCTATTATAATAGAAAAGGCAAAACAAACACATTGGTTAAAAAAATAATGATCTCAACAGGAATTCAATAATTTTAGAAAAATTCTCAGAAAGCATGTATGACCAGAAGTATTTTTGAAAAGGGTTTGACATCATTAAATTTAAATTTCTAAAGTAAAAACAAGAAAATTGGAATGATAGTTGATAATACACCCTTTCATACTCTTGGTGGCAAATCTTTTATCAATATTGAATTTATTTTCCTATAGAAAAAAACTACCTCTAAATTTCAACCTCTGGATCAACGTGTTATTCATTCTTTTTAAACTAATTATAACAAATATTTTCTTTAAATATGGTTTTTCAAATTTGAAAATATTGAAATAAAGGAGGTTCTGCAAAAATTTAATTTGTTTTATAGCATCCCTATTATAATTCGATCATAAAACAATGTAATAACTATTAAAATCATCAGATGTTTGAAAAAAACCTTATCATAACTTAAAAAATCCATTTGTTAGAAATATAATATGAAAAAGATTGTATAAACCTTTCAGCAATCACCACTTAATTAAGGAATTTATTTTAATAAAAGTGAAAAAATTCTTTTGTTTGTTAGAATGAAGGGTGTATTGTGATGCAGCAAATTTAACACGGTGTTGATATTAGATCAGAACCACAAAAAAAATTAGATTATTAGTGGAGAAGAAGCAATAAACTACATAAATATGCTCGCAAAGTTTTACTGTGTTAGGGATTTGTAGTGTTTTTTTTTATTAAAAAATTAATTGATAAAATGGCATCGAAAAGAAATAACATTGGAGAAAAACAAAACAACAGATTATTTTGAGCAGGAAAAAAACAATTTGTTTTTAATTTGTTTTTGTTTTTTTAACGATTAGTATTTTGTTTTTATTTTTGCTTTTATAAACAAAAAATTACTTGTAGTAATTAAAATAGCTTTTTATAGAAACTAATATTTAATAAAGTAAAGAAAATAGATTTAGTTTTTAAAGAAGTGAAATGGCAGGTTGATTGGTTCTTTTATAATAATTTAAACCTAAAAAGAATCCACTAACGAAAAAATTAAAATTATTAAATCAAGCAGGGTATAAAACAATCAAATATGATTATTATACTTTTTAAGTTTATGAATATAATAATAAAACGATGAAATTAATATTATACAGCAAAAACGGGTTTTTTTATAAAAAATGATCTTTGTCAAATTTTTATAAATTAGGAAATGTCTTTTATTGAAATAGTTTTTTAAAAATAATTATTGGAAATTATTTAAAATAAAGACATTAGATGAAATATTTCATTTTTTATAAGAAGTTTAAAAAATTTAATGTGTTTTATTAAATATATGAATTACTAAAAAGAGATTTTTATACACAAAAATTCATAATTTTTTATATTATAATGACCTAATTTCTTATTAAAATCCTTTAAAATAATTAAAAAATATAATTTTTAAAGATAGATATTAGAAAATGTCCAATCAAACAGATATATTTATAAATAAATTAAAGAATTTTTAAATAAAATTTAATTACTTAATAGGTTAATTTATAACCTAATGAAAATAAGTTTTTATTAACTTTAAACAATTTATCATTAGATAAAAAGATTATTTAAAAAATTTCAAGTTAAGCTATCTTAAAACTAATCTAAATTAAAATTCAGTTATAGAAACAACACAATGTACTTGAAAAATATCAAAGTTATAAAAAATATTTTTTTTTGACAAAATTAAGATGAATTTGAATAAATATATGTTAGAGAATCACCTTTTATTCAATAATATAATAAAATACTTTTAAAATTTTATTTGTACATATTTCTTATATATTTACTTATTAAATTACATTAAAATATTTTTTTATAACTTATTTTATTTTAGTAAAAATAAATTAGATATTACTGAGAAGTCTTCTGGATGTAAAAAAAATAACCAAATATTACTATTGATTTTTTATATTCATATACAATTAATAATGGTTTATGTAGGATTTTTAAAATAATTTGGCGAAGTATCCAAAAACTTATTTTGATTTCTAATTAATTTCGAAATTTAAATTTTATAAAATTTTAATAGTTTACAACTTTACCTTCTTATTTCTCAAAAATACTTATTATTGGATGTTTTCTTTAAAAAAATTTAATTGTCATAAAAAAATCATTTATGGGGAAATTTCTAAGGAATAAAAAAATTCTTTCTAATCCAAATTAATTTATTCTCATTTTTAAAGTGTTTAATTATTCTGAACTAGAGTTTATATTTCTTGTAAATATCATAAACAAATATTTGGATTTTGAATAACGTATAATTATAAAATAAAGTTATATGAATAATTTGTTAAATGAACGAGTAACCAATTTGTTTCATATGTTATAAAATGTGTTAGTTAACTAGGATGAGATTCGGAATCAATTATTTGAAATTCCAAAAAAAATAAAGAATGATAAGCACATATATTATTATCATCTAATTTTTTCCAATATTAAATTTAGGTATTTTTTAGAATATCTATATTTATATTTAAATCATAGCCAACATAATTTTACAATTAATAAAATTTAATAATTTCTTTTAAAATTTTACTTATTTTCCCAATCTTGATCATTTTTTTTTAATTTTAGATTTAGTTACTAATAATACCATGATCATATGTCAAAAACGGTTCCAATATAATTAAAAGTAGGTTTTAAATTTTTAATAAATAATTATGATTATGAAATATTATTTCTACAATACAATAAAATTTAATGCGAAAATCGGATCGAATTGATTTTACTTGAAAATTGAATTTTTTAAAGTAACAGTACTAGAATCAGATCTAAAATCATATGACTAGTTATTGTAATTAGTTATATTTTTACATTAATTTTATTCAAATTCATATTAAGGCATTTATTAAATTACTAAATTAACCTAGTATGTCAAAAATTTCTTATTGAAAAACTCAACGCATTTTACAAATACTTTTGATCATTTCTGTTTCAGATTTGTATTTTCTACTGGTATATTTTACATTCATTAGTGAGCTGTATGAATTTCATAAAATAAATATCATTTTCTTAATCTTTTCCATCAATTTCAAAATATTTATATAGATAATAATTTCTTAGTATAAAATTTAAATTATGATAGAAATATTAAACATAAGTATTTTAAAAGAATGCTTAGTTTATTATAATCAGAACCGTCGATATTTTATCACCATTTACTGATATTAATCTGAATCTAATAATAAGACATTTGTAGATCTGGAATTTTATATCCTTAGTTATTTAAAAAGAAGAGTAGATCTTTTGGCCAAGAAATATTTCTAATCAACTAGTCTTAGAATTCCTTAAATGATTTTTACATAAACTCTTGGATATAAAGATAAAATTTCTAATTATTCTTATTCGTTCTTTATGTATTTTTAATCAAATTTATTTAAGACAACAATCTAATTGTAATTTTATATGTCTTAGAATGAAGAATTTAAAGGTTTAAATTCAATTTAATCTTAAGAAGACATAAAATAATGGCTTTATTATACATAATAAAATAGAATTATTTTTTCCTTCATTATGAGGCAAGTTTAAAGTTTCTCTAAAAAATATTATCTATAATCGTTAATTAAAAACTAATGATATAACTAATAATACAAATTACTCTTGATACAATTCATATTTCTTTTTTTAGCCTATTTGTCTGAATTTACAGTTTTTATGTAATTAATATTGTATAATTTATGTACTTGCTATAATCAACTCTAATATGAAATCTTTATATTAATAAAAAATAACTTTATCTCAATTTTTGACATTTTGACATTTTGAATAAAAATAAAGATAAAAATGTTATTATTAAATACGATAAAAAAACTATCCTCAAAACTTGAGTTAATTGATTATTCAAACTCTACTTGCAAATATTATCAACACTTACAACAAATATACTATTCATCGTAAGATTTATAATTATATTGGGAAAATATTAATTTTGTTTGAACCATTAAATTTTCCTGTAATAATAAAACAAATTTAAGACTACATTAACTCAAGATTTAATAATGATATTTTTAATTTTAGGTAGAATCTGTCATGTTTTCGTATTATTTGAGTATTTTTAATCAAAATATGATGTTCAGAAACATACGTTCTAAGTTTTTAATCTTATTAATGTTTATTTTCAAGATTTTTAAATCGTTTAAATATTTAACCGTTTTCTTGTGTGATTACTGATAGGACTATTAATTTTAGTAGTTCTTAAAAATTTAAAGTAATTTATCAATCTAAAACTAACAAAGATATAATTCTGATTTCATTTGATTCAATGTAGAGATTAAATCAATCATACATATGAAAATAATTTCCTTTAACAACCACAATAAACTAATTACATTTTTGAATGTATTCCCCTTTGAAAAACTTTTAATAAGAAAAAAAATTAAAAAAATCAAAAAAGTATATTTTATTGACTAAAATTCTATTTAGATATCTTTAAATCAAATAAAATATTTAACTATTTATAACAAACTTTTTTTGATTGAAAAAAGTATATTTTATTAACTAAACTCCTATTTAAATATCTATGATTAAAATAAAATATTTAACTAGTTATAAAAAACCTTTTTTAGATTGAAAAAAATATATTTTATTAACTAAACTCCTATTTAAATATCTATGATTAAAATATAATATTTAACTAGTTATAACACTTTTTTAGATTGAAAAAAATATATTTTATTGACTAAATTCCTATTTAAATATCTATGATTAAAATAAAATATTTAACTAGTTATAACAAACTTTTTTTGTTTGAAAACAATATATTTTTTTGACTAAACTCATATTTAAATATCTATGATTAAAATAAAATATTTAACTAGTTATAACAAACCTTTTTTTGTTTAAAAACAATATATTTTATTGACTAAACTCCTATTTAAATATCTATGATTAAAATAAAATATTTAACTAGTTATAACTAGGGCTCCGTTTTTTCGGGTAAAACCCAAATACACCCGATATTTACACCCTGAGTGACCTATAAAGTTTTCGGGTTTAAACCGATTTTACCCGCGATAATTTTATTATTCGTATCTATTTTAAATATTTTAATAATTTGCCCATATAAATGGAAGAAAGAAGAAACCGATCGAAGACTGGCTGGATACACATGGAAGTGATTTTAAAGCCCAAATGAATGAAAAGAGCGTTAGAAACGAAGAATTCGTCGTTTGTAAGTTCTGTAATATCAAAATATTGATTATTCCCGAAAAGAAACCATATGATCGGCTAAGAAAACACTTAGCAAGTGCAAGATATAATAAAATAAAGAAATCATTCCAAGTAAATCGATTAAAGCAGCCTACTCTTTGGATATGCAAGTAAGAGACCGTGAACGCGAGAAATTAAAGAATGGTGCTGCTTACAATCTTGTAAAGTCAATATCCATGCAAGGGATAAGCTTCAGCACCTTTGATGGGGCTCTCGGATCTTTATTAAAAGGTTATTGTCCTGCATTTACTTCATTACCTCAATCAGAAACTTTACTAAAAAATTACTTACTAATTGTTATTAATGAAGAATATGAAAAAATTAAATCAAGAATTAAAAATAAAAAAATAAATCTTGTGATCGATGAGAGCTGTGACGTACTTGGTAGGCCAACTGTTAATATACTTTTAACTTTTTATGATGATATTTTGGTGAAAAAAGAAACTCTTCTTGTCTCTCTTGATATTATAGAACAAGTTAGTAGCCACAGTATAACACAAACTATAATTGAAACACTCGATAGATTGGACAAAACATTGGAAGATGTTTATATTATTGCAACAGATTCGGCAGAATATATGAGGAAGACTGTCGAAGATATCAAGCAGGATTACAATCAACGTATTATCCACGGAAATGATGTATCTCATATGTTACATGTTTCAATAGAAAATGGATTGAATTGTTTGGAAGTTGAACCTAGCAAGACTCTTGTGATTAAGATCAGGGCACTGTTCAAAAACAGTCCCAAGCAATATAACAAGTATAGAAACGTATGCAAGGAACATAATCTCAATTGCAAAAAAC